>RXID01015345.1:0-20854 GCA_005019695.1 Trichopus zeylanicus subsp. travancoricus
CACAGCAGGAGCAGCAGGAGGCTAGGAGCAGCACCCCTAGGAGCAACACAGCAGGAGCAAGTGAGCAACACAGTAGGAGAAGCAGGAGGCTAGGAGCAGCAGCAGCAACAACAACACAGCAGGAGCAACACAGTAGGAGCAACACAGCAGCAGCAGAGCAACACAGCAGGAGCAGCAGCAGCAGGAGGCTAGGAGAAGGCTGAGCAGTAACAGCAGGACAATGTATAGTTGCAGACTAGCAGTCTAGCAAAAGCGGGCAAGCTGCAAAACACTTCAACAGCTCAAATTCATGTAACAAGACAGTTCAAGACTTCAAGTCGCAGGAGCAGCAGTCAGCAGAGCAGCAGGAGCAGCATAGGAGCAGGAGCAGCACAGCAGCAGGAGCATGTATATTGTATAGTATCAGAAGCTGGCAAGCTGCACTACTGCAGAACACTTCAACAGTTATGTGGTTTAGAATAAATATGATCAACTGTAATTATGTGGTTCAGAATAAATAACAGTAATTATGTGGTTCAAAATAAATATGATCAATTCAGTAATCAGTTAGCATTTTAACTTTGAAGGATTATATCATGCCAAATGATCCATTAAGAAAAAAGCTTGAGAAATCTCCTGTAGTCCTGTGTACAGAAGTAACAAAACAGAAGCCAGAACTCAAAAGGCCCAGAACCAGAAGTTCCAACTTCCAAGCAGCATAACATTACTAGGGTGAAGCCAAAGAATGAGACAATCGTCCAATCAGTCACTTGCCCATATGCGAGCATAGCATATGGCAATGAGCCAATAATTCAACATCTTCATCGCCTCAAACAGCTTATGAAAAATTCAACAAATATTATTAAAAAAACCATAAAACAATTCCAAGAGGGTCATACTGTCAAATTCCCTCTCTGGCTGTCCCCGTGAGCGAATGGTAGGTAGTGGTTGCCTTCACAGGCCATCCAAACAACCATGCCATTGCTACAAGTAGGGGTGTGCATTCGGTTAAAACCGAACCGAACCGAACCGAACCAGAGTAGGGGACCATTGGAACACCTCCGCATCAAAACACCAAAGACAAAAAAAACCTCAAATAAAAGCAAAAATTCAAGAGGCTCAGATGGCTTTAATGCATCATCAAAAACGAAGATGTCTCCCCTCAGGCATCAACCTGCTTGGCTGCTCCTGCAAAATAATAGTTGGATACATACCTGTCCCTCGATAGTTGGATCATACTGTTGAACCTAAAAAACATAGTAAAATATCATCACAGTAAAAGCAATTAAGAAAATATCAGGTGAGTAGGTAACTGGGTAAGGAACTAAGGACAGTAAGATTATAACTTCACACATGCACTGATGCTGCGATGCACATAAATGATAAGGATATATAAGAATGAATCTGTAAGAGATGACCATAGAAAGTTAGGAACATGAACAGAAATGCATAAAAAATAAGTAAACATATTCAAACCTTAAGATGACTTTTCAAAATTCAACGGTTGCGACATCCAATTTCATTTTTATCAACTCTGAAATAAAAAAATCAATCAATGATTATCTGATCATAATAAAGAAATATACAATACAATAATAAAAATATTAGCAATGCAAATCTTACCCTCTTGAATCTTTTCAAGTTCTTCCAAACTTTCCTCAACATTGATTTCTGTTTTTGAATTTTTAATCCAATCTTGAGTGCAAATAAGAGCTTGTACTAGTGTAGGAGTCAAAGAGCTACGAAAACGATCAAGTACGCGCCCTCCTGTACTAAAAGCTGATTCAGAGGCCACTGTAGAGATAGGTATAGCTAACATATCACGAGCCATGTGTGACAAAATAGGAAATCTGCAGCTATTCACTTTCCAGAAGCCCAGAACATCAAAGTTTGGCTCATTTTTTTCAAGATCCTCTGATAAATACTTGTCTATCTCAGACTTCATTTCATCACCCATGAAACTTTTCCTATGCTCAGCAAATAGACTGCTTAAGATGTACTTACCTGATTGCTTTCGCATACTTGATCCTTCACCAGATGGCATTCCTCCCGGCTGTAGTCGCATTCTGTACTCTTTGAACAAATCATATACAACTTCACGCAACCTTCTCCTCATCATAACACCTCTTTCACCTTCATACATTTTTTCAACTCCAAACTCAACATATTCTAACTTGCGTCTTGGATCAAAGACAACAGGAACAAAGAGAAGCATATTAATCTTCTCTGGCTCACCCCAATACTTGTCATATTTGTCTTTCATCACAGCAGCCATTTCTTGGATTTTTGTATCACCGCTGACCTTCCACAGATTCAAAAGAAGGTTAACTTGACAAATTTCATCAAAAAATAAATTACTTGTAACATACATAGAGCCAGAAACTCTAAGAGTCAACTCATAGAAATGCTCTAAGAATGTAATAAGTCGCCTGACATTCTGCCAGTCAAAAGACAGAGGAGTTCCATCTTCATCATTAAGCTCATGACGGAAATTGCTATCTTCCTCTTCAAATTTTTCAAAAGCCCTCTCAAAAGTTTGAGCTGCTTCAAGCATCATATAGGTGGAATTCCACCTTGTGGATACATCCAAACAAAGACATTTCCTGCTTTCAATTTTTTCAATTTCCACACATTCTTTGAACCTCTGCCATCTTGCTGGAGAATATCTCACATATTTAACAGCAGATCTAACCCGAGCAATGGAATCTGCCATCTCTTTCAAACCATCTTTACCACAAGATTAATGATATGTGTTATGCAACGCATATGAATATATTTTCCTTGTGCCAAACAAGTGCCCCAATTCAAAATTTTTTTCTTCAAATAGGAAATAGCAGTATCATTTGAAGAGGCATTATCAACAGTAACAGTCAAAACACTATCAATTCCCCATTCAGAGAGGCATTTTTCAATTAGTTTTCCTATAACTTCACCCTTATGACTTGTAATCTTGCAAAAATTCAAAAGCTTTTTCTTCAAGTTCCAATCAATATCAATATAATGTGCTGTGATACACATATAGTTTATGTTTTGAATTGAGGTCCAAGTATCAGTGGTCAAACAAACTCTCTGTTTGGACTCTCTGAAATACTGTTTCAACTTTACCTTTTCATCATGGTAGAGTTGAAAACAGTCTCTAGTCATAGTCCAACGTGAAGGCATTCGAAATCTAGGACAAGCTTGAGACATAAAGTATTGAAAGCCTTCATGTTGCACAAAGCTAAAAGGCAGTTCATCTACAACAATCATGTGTGCCAGTGCTTTTCTAATTTTTTCTTGATCAAACTTCCAGCTTGTTAGCACAGGCTCATTTGCTACTTCTTTCTGAATAGGTTGCATAGCAATTTGTGTTTGATGTGTATCAACATTATATGGATATCGCTTGCACTGATTCATGTGATGTCTAAGAGAAGAAGTACCATTTTTCTTTGAATCACACAAGAATTCATTACCACAGTAGTTGCATTTGGCTTTGGTTGACTTGCCCGGGTCTGTGAACTTTGTGTAATGCTCCCATACAGCTGATCGTGCTGCCATTCTTTTCCTCGGCATTGGAGGCTTTGTACTGCACGTAGACGTAGATACATTGCCCTCATTTGCAACTTCGATAGCCATAGGCGCAGAACTTTCCTGCGAGGCAGAAATTGGCATTGGACTTGGAATAACTGGATTTGTGCTTGAAAGCTGCTGACTGTCATCCTGGTTCAACATCTGTCAATAGAAAAATACAGAATTACATATTAAATTGTATGAAATCAAAAAACCCTAATTTAATTTCACAAAATTCAACCCTAACCTTGCAATTTGATCCCGATGATGCCGTTGTAGAACCCTAATTTCACAAAACCCTAATTTAATTTCACAAAAAATCAACCCTAAATTTCATAATTTCCGAAATACTCTCAACTTGCAGCTTAATCCGTTATAGAAAAATGAGATATTGAAGCTCAGAGCGTGACCAGAGAGATATTGAGGGGTTGGGACTGAGAGTCAGAGCCTCAGAGGAGAGGAGGAGGGGGGTGGTCCGGGGGTGGACCGTGGACGAAAGGATTAACAATAAAATCGTATGAAATCAAAAAACCCTAATTTAATTTCACAAAAAATCAACCCTAAATACCCTCACCTTGCAGCTTAATCCGTCGTAGACTCGTAGAAAAATGAGAGATTGAAACTCAGAGCGTCGACCAGAGAGAGAGGTGTCGCCGCATCGGGACTCAGAGCCTCAGTCCTCAGAGGAGGAGGGCCAGGGGCGTCCGGGGGTGGACGAAAGCTGGAGGGATGAAGGTGCAGCACCGCAGGTCCGCAGCAGCGAGAGCGAGAGAGGCGAGAGCCAGAGCGGCGAGAGCTAGAGCGAGAGCGGCGAGAGCCAGAGCGAGAGCGGCGAGAGCCAGAGCGGCGAGAGCGGCAACGCCGGCGAGAGCAAGAGCGAGAGCGCCGAGAGGGTTAGGGTTAGGGTTAGCAGAACAGCAGGCGTCCGAACCGCTCTGCTGAAAACAGAGATTATATAGGCGGTCCGGTCTGTTCGAGCCGATTAGACCAAAACCAAAACCAAAACCGCAGTATATAGATATATATATATAATTCGGTTCGGTTCGATTTTTACGGTTTTCGAAAATCAGAAACCGAAACCGAACCGAAATTTTAAATTTTTTTTTTTACAAAACCGAAACCGAACCGAGAACCGAATAAACCGAACCGAATGGGTTATTCGGTTTCGGTCGGTCGGTTCGGTTCGGTTAAAACCGAATAGTGCACACCCCTAAATGTGGCTGATTGCTTTAAGCATATTGTCAATTGACTTTATTCGAATATAGCATCTAGATAACTAATTGAGTGAGTTTAAGCCTGTGTTTAGTTTGGTTTGGTTTGAAATTTAGGTTAGGTTTGGTTTAAGTCTGAGCTGATTCAATTTGATATTCAAAACTTGATCTTGATTTGAATATGATTTGATTCAATTCAAGTCAGGCTCGACCTTGTGTTGGAACCTATTGATTTCTTAATGGATCCTTAATAGATCTTGGATCTAAACCCTTGATGGGTTCTTATTGGACCCTTAGTAGAACTTGAATTTAATCCTTATTGGGTTCCTAATGGATCCTTAATATATTTTGAATCTAACCTTGAATGGGTTCTTGATGGATTCTTAATGGATTTTGGATCTAATGCTAAATTAGTTTTTGGTGGATCCTTAATAGATTTTGGATCTAACCCTTGATGGGTTCTTGGTAGATCCTTAATGGATCTTGGATCTAACCCTTATTAGGTTCTTAATGGATCCAATCTCAACCCATTAATAGGTTTAGGTTTGAATCTTAATGAACTGGGTTCAAGTTCAAGTTGATTTAGGTTCAACTTGGTTTTGACTTAGGCTCGACTTGATTTCAGTTAGAATTTGAGTTCGATTTGACCTAATTTGGGTTTAGTTGGAACTTGATTTAACTCAATTAAGGTTTGATTTAAATTTAATTTGATCCAATTAGGATTTGATTTAAATTCGGTTTGACCCAATTAGGGTGTGATTCAAATATGATTTGATCTAATTAGGGTTTATTTGAATTTGGGTAAACCCAATTACGGTTTGTCTTGAACTTGACTTGATTTTGAATTGACCCAATTGGAACCCAATTAGGGTTGGGTCTAGGCTAATTTGGTTTAGATTAACTTAATTTAAATATTGAATCTAGTTTAATTTGAGTTTTACTTCATCTATTCAATTAATTTAGGTCCATTTGGTGGTCCATTTGAGGCAATTTAGTTTTGTTGATTTATTCCAGCTGAATTTGCTTGAGTTCAATGTAATTTAGTCACTTTCATTTAATTGATACATGGTAATTGATTTAGCTCGAGAATCCTTGTACTGTCATGGTAACTTTGGATAAGTCTCTAAACTGGCCATAGTTTAAATAAATATTTGGTAAGCTCATAGGTTGATCGTAGTCGAAATAGACGTTCAGCAAGCTCGTGAGTAGGCATAGTCTGAATAGATGATCAACAAACTCATAAGCTAGTCTTAGTCCAAATAGATGTTCGGTGAGGTTATAAGCTAGCTTTAGTCCAAATAGATGATTAGTAAACCCATAGGTTGGTCTTAGTTCAAATAGATGTTCAGTGAGCTTGCAAGATGGACTTAGTTCGAATAATTGATTGCGAGCTCACAGGCTGGCCTTAGTCCAAATAGAAATTCAACAAACTTGTAAATTGGTCTTAGTCCAATTAAGTGATTGACGGGCCCACGGGCTGGCCATAGTCCAAATAGATATTCAGTGAGCTCATAGGCTAGTCTTAGTTTGAATAGATAATTAATAAGTCCATAAACTGGTCTTATTTGAAATAGATGTTCAGCGACCTTGCAAGCTAACCTTAGTTCGAATAGACAATTGATGTGCCTGTGAGCTAGCCTTAGTCTAATAGACATTCGACAAACTCACAAGTTAGCCTTAATTCAAATAGATGATCAGTGAGCTTACAAGCTAGTCTTAGTCTAAATAGATATTTAGCAAGTTCACAAACTTGCCTTAGTCCTCAAAAACCCCTTTCGTCCTTCTCCCTCAAGCCATCTTATTTTCTTTCATTTCCTTTCCATTTTCTTTGAGGCAATCATGGCTAGCTCCCTCCCCTATCAGTTCATGATAGGATTCGGCCAGATGTAGCTCCTCCTAGATGGTGGCCACACGTAGAGGTGCTAGGGCATGGATTGCCCAGGATCCGACCAACGCAACAAGCTTGTGAGGCTTTGGTGCCAATAGAGACAGGAGGTAGGACCGAAGCTTGGAGAGAGGTCATGGGCAGAGCTCAGGAGAGCGGGGACTGGGCTGGTTGGCTAAAGGCTCAAGTAGGAAGGCCTCTGCTTGATGTAGGGGAGCAGTGGGATGCAGGCTGATGGAATTTTGTAGGCAATGATGGCAATGGCTAGGCAAGCTAGTGGAGCTTCGTGGGACTAGGCTGGTTGGCTATAGGCTCCAGTAGGAAGGCCTCTCTTCTTCTTCTTCTTCTTCTGGCGATTCTTCTTCTTCTCCATTGATTCTCTGGCAATTCATCTGGCAATTCTTCTTCTTTTGGCGATTCTTCTTGTTCTCCATTGATTCTCTGGCGATTCATTAGAGAGAGTGGAAGGCATTGGGCATCGGGTATGGTTGGAGGCAGAGATCTGGTGGTCAATAATGGTGGAAAGGCAACTATGCATGGATTTGATCAAGGTCACGACTTTGGGCTCCTATAGGTGATCAAGTGTGGAGGTAGGGAGAAGATCACCATCTTCTCACAATGATAGATCCTTGAATACACAAGGAACATGGAAGGGAACAAACCCAAAATAAAATAATATTTTTGATAGAAAAACTTTCTCCTTTGTTACAACTTTAGGCTGTACATATAGCCATCTAATAAACTTAGAGTCCTACTTGGTGTAGACTAAAAATAGGACTTAGACTCCACTAGAAATTCTACTTAACATATCCTAAATAAAAGATATATAAATCCTATTCCTTATTGGGCTAGGACTGTTATTGACTCGGACTGATAAATGAACCCTAATTTTGACTAATATAGAATCTGAATTAGCTAAAATAGTAATAAGAAAAATTTTAGGAATCGATCTCATATTTCCAATGGAAGATTATTTTCTGAATTTAGATGAATATCTTAGGAGATATGGTCTTTAGACTGTAGCTGTACCAATTCTAACATATCATAATTAGAGTTGGAATTGAACTTATACTGAATCTCTAATTTTACTATAAAAAGGATGTAATTGTCCTACATCAGACCCCTCCACTTGTAAAAAAATTTCCCTCAAGTCAAAGATTAGCATCTTCATTGTTGCAGTTGTGCTCCTCTTGAATTCTTTCCAATATAAAACTTGATGATGTAAACTAATAAGATTTCTTCGAGTAATATTTTTAGTACTTTGATCTCCTATTTTTCTTTCACAAGTTTGCTGACAATTAGTATAATAATCTAAATATATCATTGCAAATTTTGAATCTTGCATAGTGATAACTCCTGTAGGAATTTTCTCTAGTTGCTCAAGAGAGTTGGCTTTTGATGAATTCAAAGAAAAGTTTTGAGTAGCACAGTCAATATTTTCACATGTAGAAAATTCTTCCTTGAAAATATTTCCTTATAGCCTTCAAGATTATCAATTGATTCATAAAAATTCTCGATAGTCTCTTGAAAATTTTCTGTAACATCCAAAGCCACTTTTATTTAATTTTCTGACTCATCAAAGAAAAAATTTGTGGGGCTATCAAGAAATTTTTCACTAGTTTGTTTGTCTTTCACATGATCCACAACCTCTTCTTCAACTTGATAATTCAATACTCGAGAAAAGTTGCTAAGATATAAAATTAATACGCCATGGTTGTCTCCATTAATTTCAATTCTAGAAGCTCTTGGATAAGAGATCTGTCTTACTTGATTTTGATCCCCTTTTGAGAACTTTATGTTGAATAGTTTAAGCATCTTTGGTCATGAGTGAATTTTTGGTTTGTCTTCACATGTTCTTTGGACTTGAATTTGCTCCCACCAAGATGAAATATAACCATCAAGCTTGTATTCAATAATTTTCACCTTCTTTTCTTCTAGAATCTCCATAAGCTTAAAAAATTTCTCAACTTTATTGATCCAAATAAATAAATTCTCATGACCATAAAAGTATGGAATATTCACCTCACCAAGATTTTGATTTTCCTAAATAGCTTCTTCGTATGTTGATCTCCAAGATGCTAGACTACGAGTCTCTTTGATAATCAATTAATAAACTTGGTTCTTGTTTCTAATTTACTTCAAAGCTTCATACTTCCTAGTGATAGAAGCATAAAAGCTTTGTTTGATCAAATCTTGAATTTGATAAATAAACTTATAGTCCTACTTGATGTAGACTACAAATAGGACTTAGACTCTACTACAAATTCTACTTAATATATCTTAAATAAAAATATCTAAATCCTATTTCTTATTGGGCTAGGATTGTTATTAACTCAGATTGATTAATAAACCCTAATTTTGACTAATATAGAATCTAAATTATCATAAATAGTAAATAAGAAACTTGTAGGAATCGATTTTAGCTTTCCAATGGATAGTTATTTGCTGGATTTAGATGAATATCTTAGGAGATATAGTCTTTGGACTGTATCTGTATGAATATTAATGAATCCTAATTGGAGTTGAAATTCAACTTGGACTGAATCTCTAATTTTACTATAAAAAGGATATAGTTATCTTATATCAATAGCCCAAGACACAGATGTAGGTGGCAGCTGGAGGTTCCTCAGTGGCCATATGGGTGGACTATTGGTACTGGATGGAAGAAGGAAGCAAGGAGGGAATGAGGACACACATAGAGGGGAAAGAAGATAAGTTTCGAAACCTTACCAATTGGACTGCTTTCAGTTTCTTATTCTCTATTCCATGGTTTGTGTGTTATCAGTTTAGGGACCCTAATCCTCATCTTTTTTTTGCTTCCCCTGCTTTTGCAGGATTATGAAGCTTATATAGGAATTGAGAAGATAACAAAATCACGATTCAAATCACCGAAATGATGGGATTTACCATTCAAAATTTGAATTGAAGATTTGATTATCTGGTTGTGGACGGGATTTGTTATGGATGTGGATTCTATGGTTTGTTTGGATGTGGATTGTTTAAATTTTTGATATGGATAAGTTTGTGAAATCTCTAGTTGAAGATGAGGATTAGGATAAGATATATTTAAAAATTATATTCAGGAATGATATCAAATTTATAGGGGAATATTTGTAATTTTTTTTTTGAAAATTTGGACCAAATCATAATTTTATATATTTTGGGG
Organism: Trichopus zeylanicus subsp. travancoricus; assembly: GCA_005019695.1. Taxonomy (NCBI): domain Eukaryota; kingdom Viridiplantae; phylum Streptophyta; class Magnoliopsida; order Dioscoreales; family Dioscoreaceae; genus Trichopus; species Trichopus zeylanicus. The sequence continues at coordinate 9,791 of RXID01015345.1, forward strand.
ATATTTTTATAAGAAAACTTATTTATAAAGTTTTGAAACTTTCAAGGTCCTTTTCGAATAAAATTTGGACTTATTTATAAATAATAATTTTGAGGAACTTATTTTAAAAAATTGGGATTTTAGGGGTTTATTTGTGAATATAAAATTTTTGAGGAGTTTATTCGCAAATCTTAGATTTTGCATTGTAATTTCAGGATTTTGTTGGATTTTTCAATAAAATTTCGTCTCAATGACTTATTTGTAAGAAAAATTTATTAGGGATCTCTTTGTAAAATTTTGATTTTTTTTATTTTAGCTCAAACTTTGGATAAATTATGGGCCCAATTTTGATCCAGATATCCAACTTACTTAACCCACTTGGATGAAACTTAGCTTGAAACCGAATTCTTCAATGATTTGGGTTGGAATCAATCTCAATTTTTGATCGAATTTGACTGCTATTTAGGTCTAATACTCATTTTTGAATCATAATTTAGTGGCATACAAGTTTTCATTTTGATCGTATTTCAATCAAATTTGATTGTGACAAAAATCATCTCAAACAAATTACTTCCTTCGCATTCTCTTTTCAAGTCTTGGTTATAGGAGATGGTGCAAACAATCTTTAGGTTTCTAGCCCTTGTGTTAATATTCTGAGAGTTGACTATACTTGCTATGTAAGAATGAATTTGATCTGCCATGTCAATGTAGATTTGATTGCCGTGTAAAATAGACTTGACTTTACCGCGTAGAAGTTGATTGTCACATATGAGTAGTCTTATTTTACCACAATGAGTGGACTTGAGTTATCATAATAAGTAAACTTGAGTTATCACAATAAGTGGGCTTGATTTGCCATAATAAGTGGACTTTGAGTTACCACAATGAGTGGATTTGAGTTGTTATAATAAATGGACTTGAGTTACCACATTAAGTGGACTCAATTTGCCATAATAAGTGGACTTAACTATTATAATGAGTGGACTTAATTTGTCACAATGAGTGATCTTGATTTTTCATAATGAGTGGTCTTGATTTACCGCTTGAGCATGGACTTAATTCTTCAAGTAAAAATAAGCTTGATCACTATGCCAAAATGGATTTGATTTACCACATAAAAGTAGGCTTGATCGCCACAAAAAAGTGAATTGAATTTACTATATAAATATGGGCTCGATTATCACACAAGATGAACTTGATTCACTACGTAAACGAAAATTTAATTTATCATATAAAAGTAGGCTTGATTACTATGTAAAAGTGGATTTGATTTACTATGTAAAAGCAGACTTGATCACTATGCAAGAGTGGATTAGATTTGCCATGTAGATGTGAACTCAATTGCCATACGAGATGGACTTGGTCCACTATGCGAAAGTAGATGTATATTGTCATATAGATTGGACTTGAGTCGCAATGTAGAATAGATTTACTTTACCACGTGAGAGTAAGCTTAATTTACTATATAAATGCAGACTTAATTGTCATACAAGATGGATTTTTAATTTGCCATAAAGGTGTTGACTCTATTGCTACACAAGATAGACTTTAATTCACCATGTAAAAGTGAATTTGACTTACTGCTTAAAAGCTGACCTGGTCATCATGTAGGAGTGGATTGAATTTTGCACATATATGTGGACTTAATATACCACAAAGAGTGAATTTGGGCTATCACTTAGGTTGCCATGTGAAAATAGATTTTATTTACTATGTAAAAGTGAATATAGTTTGCCATACAGATGCGAGTTTGATTACTATGCAAGATTGACTTATTTTGCCACATCAAAGTAGACTTGATTACCATATAAATATGAGCTTGATCACTATGTAAAATGGACCTAGTTTGCTATGTAAATACGGACTTAATCACCATGTAAGATGGACTTTAATTTACCATGTGAAGGTAATCTTAATTTGCCATATAAATATGAGCTTGATCACCATGTAAAATGAACTTCAATTTATTATTAAAAGTGGACTTAGGTTGTCATGTAAATACGAGCTAATCATCTCGCAAAATGGACTTTAATTTACTATAAAAGTTAATTTGATTTAGCATATAAAATTAGGCTTTTCTTTACCACATGGAAGTGATTTTGATTGTTATATAAATGCAAGTTTGATTAGAACTCGATCTAAGTTGATTTGGGTTTGAATTAACTCAATTTGGATTGTGTGTCTAATTTAATTTGAGTTTTATTCTATCTATTTGATCAATTTAGGTCCATTTGGTGGTTCATTTGAGTCAATTCAGCTTTATTCATTTGTTCTAGCTGAATTTACTTGAGTTTAATGTGATTGAGTCACCTTAATTTAACCGATTCATATTTATAATTTGGTTCGAGAGCCCTCAGACTTTCATGGTAACTTTGGACAAGCCCACGGGCTGGCCGTAGTTTAAATAGACATTTGATGTACTCACAGGCTGACTTTGATCCGAATAAATGTTAGATTAGTCTTAGTTCGAGTAGACAATCATCAAGCTTGCAAGATGACCTTCATTCAAATAGATGTTTGGTGAGCTTACAACCCGACCTTAGTTCAAATAGACAATCGATGAGCTTGTGGACTAACCTTAGCCCAAATTGACATTTAGCGAGTTCGCAAGCTGGTCTTAATCCGAATAGACGATTGGTGAGTTCGCGGATTAGTCTTAATCCAAATAGATATTTGGGGAGCTTGCAAACCCGCCTTGATCTGATGATGTAATTGGCAAGTTCGTCGGCTGGATTTAGTTCAAATAGATATTCGGTGAGCTTGTTGGCTGACCTTAATTTGAATAGATAATTTGTAAGTCTACAAATTAGCATTAGTCCAAATAGATATTCGATAAACTCGCAAGTTAACCTTATTCTAAATATAAGATTAACGAACTTGCGATTTGGCCTTAGTCTAAATAGACATTTGGTAGGCTCTCAAGCTGGTCTTAATTCGAATAGACAATCGGCCAGTTTGCAAGATGAATTTAGTTTAAATAGACATTTGGCAAACTTACAAACTAATCTTAGTCCAAATAAATATTCAATAAGTTTATAATCTAGTCATAGTCCAAAATGACTTTTGGACAAACATGCGAGTTAATCTTAGACTGAAATTAATTTTCAAACAAACTCATGATTAGTCCTATGTCAATGGTGGCCACGCAAAAGCTGAGGCAAATATTTTTTTTTCTACAACTTTCTTTCTTTTTTTTTTTTTTTCTGTAGACCAAAATATTTATTTTGTTTGGCGAAAGACATGCTTTTGTAACACACTAATTCTTGCCACAACCCAAACCCCTAATTCTCAACCCACAACTATAATAATCTAGAATCATCCAAGAAAGAAGGAAAGAAATAACCAACCACTCATCCATCCGAATTCAACTCATGATACAACTAATACCAATCTAAAAACTCTCTTGCACATCATCAAATCGTATCATTCTTTTTCTTTAAAATCTTAACAAATATGCACGTGTCCCTCTCAACCTAAAAGATAATCTCTATCTTGATAATTGCATTTTGCATTATTAATTGTTTCTCATCACATTCCCAACTTAGTACATGGAAAAGTGTGGTGCAGTATCTAGGGTTATGGGAATGACGAGGGAGATTGCTTTAATGTATACACTCGAAGATTAATCCGCCAATTAATGAAACAATAAATCACAAATCATAGACAACAACCAATTTTGCTTCAAACAAATAATGAGAAGATGTAGACCCCAACAATTGAGAAATGTGAACCCCAAATGCTTAATTCGCCACAAATTGAAGACCAGAGGATGTTGGAGGTAGTTAAAGGTGGAGGCAGAGGAGATGGGAAGCGACATGAGGCAGAGACTACAAAGGAGGAAGAGTTTTACCTGCTGGTGGAGGAGGAGAAGGTTGGAGGTGTGAGGCTGCAAGCAGATCTGTGGAGGAGGTCAGAGTGGAAGAAGGCTGTTCAAGGAAGAGGTGGAGGAGATGCGAAGCAGCCAACTTGTGGCTCGAGGAAAAGGTGGCCAAGATTAGAGGAGCAAACCGATCAGGCGGAGGAGATGTGGATTAGAAGTGAGCTTAATTGTGAGAGGGATAACTACATAAGAAGAGGAGGTGGAGTTTGCATATACCCACCTTCTCGTATCCTCTAAACATCATTGCATAATCCCAAAGCCGACCTATTTTTACCAATCTCACAGCACTGGCACCAAAATTCTTCATCACATAGACTGAAATCCTCCAGAAATTTGGGCTAAAATTCCCACTTTTGTAAAAAAATCCGAGTTCTATTGCATGCCAGCAAGCTGATGTGCAAATTGATTTCCATTCTAGCTGGCTAGCATGCAAATGACTTTACAAGCCAACATGCTGTGTGCAAATGACTTGGCAAACCAGCACGTTGGGTGAAAATGACTTTACATGCAACCCAAAATGCATGCCGCTGGCTTGCAACATTTTAGGGTTGGGCCCGATACCTTTTCTCCCGACAAATCGTAGTCATTCCAAATTCCTCGTTGACTTCTACTTTCAAAACCTGATCTCCCCCATTAATTGCTTGCTACTGACTTTTACTCATCCGAGTCCTCAACACACCATGAACCAAAACAAAATTTTGACTAGCTATTTTTAATTATCTAAAATTCCGATTTATAGCTAAAATTCACGCCATTAATTCACTCCAATTTATAGCTAAAATTCACACTATTAATTCACTTTGATCAACCCTAAAAAGGCAAAATTTGATTTAAGAGAAACGTGAATTAAATCTTATCAAAATAATAAATATTTTTTTATAATTTAAAATTTAATTCATAAATCAATACCAAAAATCACAAATTTGTAAGTAAGAAATCAAACCATGAGTACTTATAAAAAAAATTAGAAGAGTAAAAAAAATACCATAATTTTTACGTGATTCGATGACTAATCGCACCTACTCTACCACTTTTGTCTCGATCTTGACTTGGACTTTCTACTAGAGTCGTTGTTTTATAGGTAAAAACATCCTCTTTAAACTTTTCTTTTACTTCAGCAAATGTGCATTCTAATCCGGAACCTTGATCCTCTCGCACTCCTAATAATCTAGGAACATTTACAATTATAGAAAAGATGAAAAATTTTGTTCAATCCTCACTACATGACCTCTCAAATGAGTACAAGTGTTTCAAGATTTGAAATTTGAAAAGCAAAGTTTAGAGTACTTGGAGACTAGTGGACTAGTGGAAGCTTATGTTCTTAGACAAAGTTTGCTCAGATGTGCAAAAAATTTTGTATTGAATGAGCCTTGAGTCCTTAAATACTTATTGGGAAGAGAATTAGCTGTTACTAGTTGTTCACTACTGTATTTGGATGTCCAAACTACTCCAATGGTCAACTTTAATAAGTCATTATAACTGATGTCATTGGTTTGGGCATCCGGTTGTCAAGTTTAGGAGATCGAATAGGCACGGTTTGGGAGACCAAACCCTATACCAAATGATCAAAGCCAAGAGCTTGAAATCCTGAAATTACAACTCTGAACTTCACGCATAGGTTTAGGTGTCTAAAGCTATCAGTAATCCCTAGAGTTTTTTTTTTGCTATTTTTAGATGTCTAAACATTAAAGTTTGGGAGTTCAAAGTTTATAGAAAAATCTTAACTGGTTTACTACAACTTTAGTTCACATTTAATATCAATTTATAATTGATCTTAGATAAAAATGATAGGCCAGTGAAGATATTTTAAGATAAATTTGAGTGTTAACCAAAGATCAAAATTGAGAATTCAAAATACAAATCTTCAACTCAACGAAAATGAAAATAAATATTCTAAACCTAATGACTCGACTTGATCTCTTGATCTTTCTTTAAGCCATCTCAAATTCTTCAAGTTTTATTTGTTCACTCACCATTACGTCTTATCTTCAAGATTATCTTTATATCCATCTACGCTTGAGGCTTTTGAATAGACTTGACCTTCATTCCAAGCTTGGCCTAGCTACTACCTATACATGCTTAAGATAAATCAAATATAAAGTTTGTTCATCATCAGAGCTACGAAGGACAACGATCTTTCTCTTTTTGATGATAACAAACCCTCACAAAAATAAAATAAACAATCTAGTTGAATAAAGATAATTTTACAATTTAAGTAATTTAATAACTAGGGCCATGTATAGCATAGATATGAATCTTGCACTATATAAGGATTTTAGCAATTTTAGAATAAAAATGTAAGACTCCCCCTTACTATGACAACTCTCCTTATCGGAAATAAATTAGTCATGTCTATTTTTCTCCTCCTTTTGACATCAACAAAAGAGGTGAATATAGACAAAGTACAATGTAAAAATCACACAGGGTGATAGCAAGGTAAGTACATAAATATGAGCATTCATATCCACATGCATGAATAATACCACAAGTAAGACGAAATAAAGATAATCCCATTGAGGTCAAGGTGACACACCATAACTATAATATAGCATAAAGTTCCCCATCGATACAAACCCAATATAAACACAAGAGTCAAATCCATAGCCATAGACATAAACACAACATAAAGCACATAGTCAAAATACAAATTACCAAACATCCACAAATGCCATCATTAAAATACAAATAAAACTCAAAACTATAAAAAGGCACAAAAATATGATATAGAAGCCTTAAGTGTTTGGCCCTTGCCCAAAACAATCCATAAATGTTGTCAACATCCCTTCGAGATGGTCCAGATGCTCAATGGTCTGATAAGTCCCTGTAGTAGCCATCCCTTCAAGTATGATCAGCCTTAGTTAGCTCACTCAGCCACTGTTTAATAGATTGACGTGAAGATCTAGCATCCTCAATGTCAGCAGCAGCTCCATCATTCTCGACCACACTAGTCGCACCAATAGCAGTGGGGGTGATCTCTTAGACTCAACTAGTGGTAGGTGTCCAGTCTTGCATCCATATGGTGTAATCATCCTTCTATGGGCTAAACTCCATGCAACAAAAAGAGGCTCTAGTAAAGGTTTGAGGAGGAGTATATTGATAAAGTGGACCCTCGGAGGTGAAAATCACCCCAAAATGTCAAAAGATTTGAGTGATGATGCTTGGATAGCTAGGAATGATAGTGGAATGTATGATGTACTGGGTCATGTGATGAAGGATAATGTAAGAGATGTTGACTAGTCCCCTGGTTAGCATATAGTAGATCAAATATAGCTCCATGTATGAAACCTCATCACAATACCCACTCTTTGGAAGAATAGTGTAAGTAAAGATCTAGTGGATGACATAGGATCAAAGAGGAAGGAGATTTGATGCCAAGACCTTTGTCATGCACACGGTCTATGCATGGTTTTCCTCAAAAACTCTCAAAATAGCTCAAAGAATTTGAGAAGAAGGTTTGCATCAAATCATTGCTGAGCAAAAGTAACCTCTTTCTATCCAGTAGGAAGTCCTAATATGAGTCCTAAGATGTCCAAATCTATAGTGATAAATGCATCTTCATAATAAGTAGTCAATCAAAAGATGCGTTCGCATAAAAGATTTGCACGTCTTCCTCATTGTAGGCCTCATAGGAGGATATAAGGTCAAGCCACCCTTAAGCAACAAATAGGGTGGATAGATTTAAGAAAGCTACTTCAACTAAATCTATGATAAGATATGGAATAATCCCAAAACTAGAAAAATGATCATGAAAATATATAAAATTATTCAAAGAATGAAATTAGGGAGGAAATTACAGTTCCTCATTGAAGGTTGAAGCTAAAGAATGCTTGTGCTTAGATGTCGGGGTTTTGATGATGGAAGCCTTAGAGAATTCAAAGGATTGGAGGAGGAAGAAGGGACGCTAGGGGAGGCTGCTAAAGTCAATGAAGGGCCAAAAGGGAAGAGATCACACCCCAAAATAAAAGGAAGAATGGGCAGTTGATTAGGGTTAGAGGCATAATTTCCATGTTCGGATGTTTGAATAGTCTTGTTCGAGCTTGCAAAGATAGAAAACAAAGAGCAAAAAATGTAGAAATGTATTTAGATATCCAAATAGATCTATTTGATTGTCTGAAGCCACTTCAGGTGCCCAAATTATCCTAGTCAGGTGTCTAAGAAACTAAAGCTATGAGCTCAAATTTCAAATCAAAGTTCAGGCACTTGAACTATCCTGGTTAGATGTTTGAACATGATAGACAGCAAGACAACAGTTTGCAAAACAAGTCAATCAACTTTTAAAATATTGAATGAATTCAATTAAGCTGTAAAATTCTAATTTCATTAAATATCAAGCAAAATCATTTCTCATTCAAAGGTTTTATGAAAATGTCCATAAGTTGATGATTGGTTTCGATGAAAATTAATAAAATATCTTTTTTAGAAATATGATTATAAATAAAGTGGTGTCAAATGTTAATATATTTTAAACGAGAATGCAGTACCATATTTTTGAACAAACTAATAGCACTAGTTTTATCACAATAAATTGGTACATTTGAAAATTCACAATTAAAATTTTGAAGCATTTGCCTCATCCAAAGGATTTGTGAGCAACAACACCCTTCAACTACATATTTGGCCTTGGCACTAGAAAGAGTCATAAAATTTTATTTCTTGGAGCTTGATGATACAAAAGCTTTCCCAAGAAATTGGCTTGTGCCACTTGTGCTATTTTTTATCCACACAATAATGACCATAATCCGCATCACAAAAATTAATTAAATCAAAGAAATCAACCCTAGGATACTATAAGCCTAGATTAGTATGCCCTTAAGATATCTAAGTATACATTTCATGATAACTAGACGAGACTTCTTAGGTAATGCTTGAAATCTATACAATAAGCAAACACTAAATATTATATCAAGTTTATTAACAGTAAGATAAAATAAATTGCCAATTATACCTTTATACCACTTTTCATTAACCTTTTCATCATCTTTATCTTTATCCAACTTGGTTGAGAGTCTTATTGGAGTTCCTATTATCTTAACTTCATCCACGTTGAACTTCTTGAGAGTTCGTTCTTTGGTGTGGTTAGCTTGGTTGATGAAAATTTTGTCTTTTAATTATTGCACTTGGAGCCCAAGAAAAAAAATTTAGCTCTCTCATCATATTCATCTCAAACTCTTTTTCCATAATGTTTGAAAACATCTCATATATAAAAAAATTAATATCATCAATATAAATTTGTATTACTAACAAATGATTTGCTACTTTTAATAAAAATAAAATGATATTTATATAACCTCTTAGAAAAACCCTTTGAAATTAAGAAAGAACTTAGTTTTTTATACTAAGCTCTTGGAGTTTGCTTTAAACCATACAAAGCCTTTCTCAATCTAAAAACATGATTAAAAAACTACAAGTCTCTGAATCTGGGAGGTTATTTAATAAGGCTTCCTTTGATAGAACACTATTTTAAAAAATAACTTTTAATATCTATTTGAAAGAGTTTAAATCTTTTAAAACATGCAAATGCAAGCAAGATTCAAATAGATTCCAAACAAGCTATGGGTGCAAAAGTTTTACCAAAATCAAGTCCCTCTGTTTGATTGAAATCTTAGGTACTAATTTAGCCTTGTTTTAAACCACAACACCTTTTTCATTTAACTTGTTTCTATAGACCCATTTGGTACCAATTATTGGGTAGTCATTTATTTTGGAACATGCTCCCAAACTTAATTTTGCTCAAATTGATTTAGTTCTTCTTGCATAACAAGAATCCGTCTAGCATCCTTTTTAGATTATCAAGGTTTTTGAGTTCAACTTGAGAAAGAAAAGCGATATGATGAAGATTATATTTAATAGTATGTCTAGTTTTTACTTCTCAATCAACATTACCAACAAGTTGATTCTCTGAGTGATTCTTCTTGAATTTTCAAGCCTTGTGGAGTTCTTTATCTCCATGTTTTTCTTATTTGTCTCCTTCATCTTCATCATCCTTTTCTTTTAAATCTTTGCTTGACTCACCCTCTTCTTTCTCTTTAAGTTACACCTCATTCATTTTCTTGGAGATATCTACATCATCATTAATTAGTTTTTTTCTCTAATCGAAGGTTAGCTTCATCAAATATAATATTTATAAACTCTTTAACAACTATAAAAGATTTGTTGAAGACTCTATATAGCTTTGAAATAGTAGAATAATCAAGAAAAATGCCTTAAAAAAATTTTGAGTTAAATTTAGACAAATCATCTTATGTATTAAGTATAAAATTTTGCAACAAAAAATAAAAATATGTAATATTTGGCTTTTTTCCTATTCCACAACTCAAATGGAATTTTATCAAGAATTGCATGAATAGAAACATGATTCAAGATATAGTAAGCTGTGTTAATAACTTTCGCCTAAAAAAATACTTGATTAAAGAGTACTTGTTAAGTATGACCTTTGCCATCTTTGAAGAGACTTATTGTTCCTCTCAATAACTCCATTTTCTTGTAAGGTATGTAGAGCCGAGAATTTATACTTAATTTTATTTTTTATGTAATAGGTTTCAAAGGAATGATTTTCAAATTCATCACCATGATCACTATGAATTTAGAAATAATATAATCTTTTTCATTTTAAACTCTTTTGCAAAATCGAATAAATGCATCAAAAGAATCATTTCTATGAGAAAGAAATAAAATTCCTGATATCCACAATAATTATCTATAATAAAAAAGATATAATTTTTACCTTTTAGACTTATAGTCCTAATAGTTTCAAATAAGTTTAGATGAAGAAGTTGAAGTAGCTTTGTAGAAATTACCAAAGCTTTGGATTTATAGGAGGTCTTCACTTGTTTTTTCATTTAGCATGCATCATATGTCTGATCTTGATAGCTCCTTCCAATTGACTTTGGCTAAGGTATCCATGCTAGCATGCCTAAGTCTTCTATGCTAAAGTCACTTATTATCATCTTGAGTTATAAAGCACTTTTCATTTTTTTTAAGTTATGTTGATCAATAGTATTTATATTACCATCATGACGATCGATAAAGACTACTACATCATCAACATCATGTCTAATTATGCAAAATTTAGATTTGAATAAATCAGAGAATCATTTATCACATAGTTGACTAATAGAGAGTAAATTATGCTTAAATCCTTCTGCTAAAAGAACTTTTTAATTAAATATGAACCAATATAAATATTACCAATACGTATGATTTTA
>RXID01015346.1:0-28459 GCA_005019695.1 Trichopus zeylanicus subsp. travancoricus
ACTGTAGTAGTAGTAGTAGTAGTAGTAGTAATAGTATTCATACTAGGAGTAGCAGTAGTAGCAATTGTAGTATTAGCAGTAGCAGCAGCAGCAATTGAAATAGCAGGTGTAGTAGAAGTATAAGTAGTACTAGTGGTAATAGTAACAAGACAAGTAGTGCTAAGACTAGTAGTAGTTGTAGTAGTATTAGTTGTAGTAGTAGGATTCGATGTAGAAGTAGCAGCAATAGCTGCAGCACTAGCAGTAGCAGAAGTTGTAGCAGCAACAACAACAACTACAAGATTATGAGTACCTGTAGTAGGAGCAAGAGTAGCTGTAGTACTAGCAAGAGTAGGAATAGGTGTAGAAGTAGTAATAATAGTAGCAGGAGTTGTAGAAGTGGTAGTAGTAGTAGTAAGAGTATGAGTAGTGGCAGTAGTAGTAGTAGTAGGAGGAGTAGAAGTAGTAGGAGTAGTAGCACAAGTAGGAGTAGGATTAGTAGTAGTAATTCTGCTACCACTACTACTACTACCATTGCTGTTGCTGCTGCAACTAATACTATTTCTGCTACTACTACAACAATAATAACAACTACTACTACTACAGCAATAGCTATTACTACTACTACACTCCTACTATTACTACTACTATCGTACGATAACTACGCTGATTGCTACTCTCCTTCCGACTTACCACTATTACTAACTTCTGCACAACTAATACATTCTTGAATACTAACTGCTGTTGCTACAGTACTAACAAACACTCCTAATTGCACTGGTACTGCTACTACTACTCCTATTGCTACAACTACTATAGCTACTAGTCCAACTACTACTACTTCTTCCAGTCTTACACCGACTACTGCTACTACTTTTGTTGCTTCCTGTACTACTAGTTCTACAACTACTAATAATACTTCTAGTTCTACTACTACTACTGTTACTACTGCTAATACTACTTCTACTCCTACACCTACTCCTCCTACTACTACTTCTAGTACTACTACTATTGCTACTTCTACTTCCACTACTACTACTACTACTATTTTTAATAGTACTACTACCACTACTACTACTAATACTACGACTCCAACAACAACTACTAATAGAACTACAACTACTAGAATTGCTGCTGCTACTACTACTATTACTACGAATATTACTACTACTACAAATACTATTTCTACTTCTACTACTACTACTGCTACTAATGCTAGTAAAACTATTTATACTACTAATAATTCTACAACAACAATGATGACAACAACTTCTACTACTTGTACTTCAGCTACTACTGCCACTATTTATACTACTACTACTACTACTAGTCCTACAACAACAACAACAACAACTACTACTACTACTCCTTCTATAATTACTACTACTACTACTACTACTATTGCTACTACTTCTACTAGCACAACTACTACTACTGCAACTACTACTATTGCAACTACTACTAGTACTACTACTACTACTACAACTATAATAACTACTGCTACTAGCAGTACTACTACTAATAATACACCAACTTCTACTAGTACTGCTACTACAACTTCTATTTCTAGTACCACTATTACTACTAATACAACTGCTACTGCTACTTCTACTACTACTACTTCTACTACTACTACTGCTACTACTGCTACCTCTACTACTACTACCTCGGCTAATTATACTACTATTGCTACTACGACTACTACTACTACTACTGCTATTGCTACTACTATTAGTACTACTACTCCAATTACTACTATTAATACACTTATTATTATTTCTACTACAATTACTACAACTACTATTGCCACTACTACAATTATTATTGCTAGTACTATTTCTACTACTACTACATCTATTACAACAACTACTACTTCTGCTACAACTTCTACTACTTCTGTTGCTACAACAACAAAAACAACAACAACAACTACTACTATTACTACTTCAAATGCAACTGCTACTACTTCTACTACTATTATTATTACAACTTCTATTACTGCTACTGCTGCTACTACTACCACCACTACTACAGCTACTGTTACTACTGCTACTACTATTGCTACCACTACTACTACTACTGCTGCAGCTACTACTACTACTACTACTACTACTACTACTACTATTACTACTTCTACTACTACTGTTGCTACTGTCACTACTTCTACTACTCGTGTTGCTATTGCTACTACTACTACTACTACTACTACTACTACAATCATTACTTTTCGTGCAACTCCTACTACTACTGCTGTTATTATTACTACTACTTCTTCTATTGCTACTACTACTACTACCACTACTACCACTACTACGTCTACTGCTACTACTGCTGCTACTACTACTACTACTACTACTACTACTACTATTTCCACTACTACTGCTTCTACTACTACTATTGCCACTACTCCATGTACTACTACTCCGACTACTACTACTTTGACTCTTACTGCAAATAATACTACTACTACTACAACTATTACTGCTGCTACTGCTACTACTAATACGTTTACAGTTACTATTACTAATACTACTACTATTTCTACTACTACTACTACTCCTGCTAATACTACTACTACTTTTACTCCCACTACTGCTACAACTACCCATACTCTTAGTATTGCAACTACAACTACTACTATGTCTACTACACCAACTACCACTATTCTTGCTCCTAATACTACTAATACTATGCCTACTACTACTACTATTATTACTACCACTATAACTAGTTCAATTGCTACTCCTACTAATACTCTGAATTCTACTACGAATACACCAACTACTACTACTGATGCGGCTGTTGCTGCTACTACTACTACTGCTACTGATACTTCTACAACTACTACTCCTTCAATAGCTACCATTATGACAACTACTACTACTACTACTGCTGCTATTACCACTACTACTACTACCCCTACAGCTACACCACTGCTACAACAACAACTACTACTACTACTACAACTATTACTATGGCTGCTACAACTACAACTACTACTACTACTACTACCACCTCTACAACTACTGCTACTGCTACTACTACTACTACAACAACAACAACAACAACTACTACTACTACTACCTCTACAACTACTACTACTGCCACTACTATTACACAACTGCTTCACAATTACCACAACTACTACTATTGCATCTACTTGTGCTACTACTACTACTAATACTAGTACTAGAACTACTACTACTTCTACTGCTACTATTACCACTACTACTACAACAACAACAATTACTACTACTGCTAATACTAATGGTAGCACTGCTACTACAACTACTACTACTACAAATACTACTATTGCTGCTACTGCTACTACCCTTACTAGAACTACTGATACTACTACTTAAACTGCTGCTACTACTACTACTACTTCTACTGCAAATACTACTGCTGCTGCTGCTGCAACTACTAGTACTACTCCTTCTCCTCCTCGACCTGCTATTACTGCTACTAATAATAATAGTACTTCTACGTTTACAGCTACTACTACCATAAGTACTGCTACTACTGCTACTGCTACTTCTAGAACATGTACTACTACTTCTACTTCTCATGTTACTGCAACTATTTCTGCTACTACTAGCACTACTACTACTACTACTACTATCACTACTACTATTACTGCTACAACTACAACTACTACGACTGCAACAACAACAACAACAACAACTGCTACTCTTGCTATAAGAACTACTATGATTATGACTACTACCACTTCTACTGCTACTACAACAACTACTAATACCGCTATGTCTGCTACTGTCACAACCACTACTACTACTACTACCATTGCTACTACTACTATTACATCACTACTGCACTACTACTACAACTACTACTATTGCTACTAGTAGTACTCCTATTACTACTACTATTGCTGCTGCTGCTGCTACTACTACTACTACTACTCCTACTACTGCTGCTATTGCTGCTACTACTACTGCTGCTGCTGCTGCTGCACCTCCTCCTCCTCCTCCTCTACCAGCAACTACTACCACTACTACGGGTACTACCACATTTACTACTGCTAACACTATTACTACTGCCACCACTATTACTACTACTACAGTTGCTGCTGCTGCTACTACTACTTCTGCTGCTACTATCTCTACTAGTACTAAAACTACTACTTCCATTACTTCTCCTATTACTGTTACCACTTCTACAACCACTACTACTACTACTAGTGTTACTATTACTACTGCTACTACTACGACTACAACAACTTCTACTAATACTACTACTACTCCTGCTACTACTACTACTATGATTACTACTAGTACTACTTCTGCTGCTACTACTATGATCACTACTACTGCTAATACCTCTACTACTGCTACAACTGCTATTACCACCTCTACTACTACTACTCCTCCTATTACCACCACTACTACTACTATGACTACTACTACTGCAACAACAACAACAACCACTACTACTATTACTACTAGAACTACTACTACAACAACTACTTCTACTACTACCATTATCACTGCTACTTCTGCTTCTATTGCTACTATCACTCCTACTAGTACCACTAATACTGCTGCTACGTCTACTACTGCAACAACTGCTACTATTACTACTACTGCTACTATGACTACTAATGTTTCTACTGCTACAACTACTACTATTGCTACAACTAGTCCTTTTACTACTAGTACTAGTACTACCACTGCTACTACTTCTACTACTACTACTACTACTACTTCTCTTACGACACTACTACTACAACTACTACTTCTAGCACTACTACTACTCCAACAACTACTACTATTACTATAACTAATACTACTACTGCTGCTGCTGCTGCTATCACTACTATTGCAACAACTACGACTACTACGGCTGCTACTCATATTGCTACTACTAGTCGTATTACTACGGCTGCTGCTACTACTACTACTACCACTACTACTATAGCTACGAGAACTACCACCACTTCTACTACTACTACTTCCCCCATGACTACTACTACTACTACAATAACTGAAATAGCTGCAACAAATATAGCCACTTCGGCTGATAGTGCTACTACAACTCCTACTACTACTATTACTACTACTGCTACTAATACAGCTACTACTACTACTACTGAGACTGCTACTACAACTACTACTACTATTAAGACTGCTACTACTGCTGCTACTGCAACTGCTGCTGTTGCTACTAATACTATGACTGCAACTACTACTACTGCTACAACTACTGCGACTACCACTACTACTACTACTACTTCTACTGCTATTTTTGCTGCAACTACTACTGTTGCTGCTGCTGTTGCTACTACTACTACTATTGCTAGTACTAATACTACTACTACTACTATTGCTGCTGCTGCTACAAATACTACTATTGTTGCTACTGCAACTACCCTTAATACTACTACTGAAACTACTACTTTAACTGCTACTACTACGATTACTACTGCTGCTACTAGTATTGCTGCTCCACCTCCTTCTCCAGTTATTAATTCTACTACTACCAGTACTACTACGTCGATTACTACTACTACTATGACTACTACTACTACAACTACTACCACCACCACTACTACTACTGTTACTACTACTGTTACTACTACTGCTACTACTAGCGCTACTACTACTCCTCCTATTGCTACTAGTACTACTCCTACTCCTATTACTACTACTACTACTACTACTGCTACTATTACTACTACTACTACTCCTACTACTACATTACTACTACTATTGCTACTACTACTTCTACTACTACTCGCCCTACTACGACTCCTATTCTTACTACTACTAATCCTACTCCTGCTACGACTGTAGCTGCTGCTGCTACGACTGTAGCTGCTGCTGCTACGACTGTAGCTGCTGCTGCTACAACTAATACTTCTACTACTACTACTACTACAACTAATACTACTACTACTACTCCTACTGCTACTACTAGTACTACACTACTACTACAACTACTACCACTAGCACTGCTACTACTATTACTACTACGAATACTATTTCTACTACAACTACAATGACTACTACTACAATAACTCCTTTTGCTACTACTTCTATAACTCCTACTACTATTACAATAGCTACAACTACTAGTACCCCTACTGCTACAACTAATACTATAACTACTACAAATACCAATACTTCTACTACTACGACTCCTAGAAAACCTATTACTACCACTTCTACTACTCCTCCTAGTACTACTACTACAACTACCACTGCTACTACAACTGCTGCTACTACTATTACAACTACTACTACTCCAGCTCCAACTCCTACTATTACTCCTACTACAACTTCCACTGCTACAACAACTACTACAACAACTATTGCTGCTGCTACTATTACTGCTAGTATTACTGAAACTACTGCTATTGCTATACCTACGACTACTACTATTGTTGCGACTGGCACGACTACTACAACTCCTATTACCACAACAACTACTACTACTCCTGCTACTACAACTGCTACTACTACTACTACTACTGCTGCTACTACTAGTCTACTAATATTTCTACTATGACTGCTACTACTACTACTACAACTACTACTATCATTACTACTTATACTACTACTATTACTCTTACTACTAGTACAACTACTAGAACAACTCCTACCATGACTACTATTACTACCATGACTACAACTACTGCTGCTACTACTGCTACTACTAGTCCTATTATTGCTACTAATATTGGTACTACTACCACAACTTCAACTACAACTACTATTACTACTACTGCTTCAACTACTACTACTTTAGCTACGACTACTACAACTACTGCTGCAATTGAAATAGCTACTATTATTACTACTAGTACTACACCTACTAGTTCTACTACTTATACTATAATAAATATAACCACTGCGGCTGATACAGTTACTATAATTGCTACTACTACTATTATAGCTACTACTATTGCTACTATTACTACTGTTGCTGCGCATGCTACTACTGCTACTAATACAGCTACTTCTACTACTGCTACATAGAATGCAACTACTACTACTAAAGCTACATAGAATGCTATTACTGGTACTAATTTTGTTGAGACTACTGCTACTACTACTGCTACTACTTCTACTGCTACTTTTACTACTATAGCTACTACTACGACTGCTACTACTACCGCTACTGCTACTACTATTGCTACTTCTACTACTACTAATACTACTACTATTACTACTACTACTACTGCTACTACTACAACTACGGCTACTACTACGATAACTACTACTGATACTACTACTTCAACAACTACCACAACTACTTCAACTGTTTGTACTATTATTATTACTACTACTACTACTACTACAACTACCACTAGTATTGCTCCTCATCCTCCTCATCCTCATGCTACTACTACAATAACTAAAACTGCTAATACTACTACTACTAGCACTGCTCCGCATCCTACTCTTCATCATGCTATTACTACTAGTACTACTACATCAACTACTACTACAACTTCTACTCCTGCTACTACTACAACTAATGCTACTACAACTTGTACAACTGCTTCTGCTACTACTACCACCACCACTACTAATACTGCCGTTACTACTAGTACTCTTGCTACTACTACTACCATGATTACAACTACTACTACTACAACAACTACTACAACTACTACAACTACTACTGCTACTAGTACTATAACAACAACAACTACTACTACTACTATTGCTGCTAATACTACTCCTACTAGTACTACTACAATAATAACAACAACAACTACTGCTACTACTTCTACTACTAGTAGTAGTACAACTGTTGCTGTTGCTGCAACTAC
Source organism: Trichopus zeylanicus subsp. travancoricus (assembly GCA_005019695.1). NCBI lineage: Eukaryota > Viridiplantae > Streptophyta > Magnoliopsida > Dioscoreales > Dioscoreaceae > Trichopus > Trichopus zeylanicus. The sequence goes on from RXID01015346.1 coordinate 7,778, forward strand.
TGCTATTAGTACTAGACTTCTACTATAATAATAGCTACGAGCACTGCTACTACTCCAACAACTACTACTATTACTAATACTAATACTATACTACTTCTACTACACCTACTACAACTACAACAACTCCATTTTCTACTGCTACTATAACTCCCACTACTATTACTACAACTACAACTGCTAGTACTCCAACTGCTACTACTAATACGACTACTACTACTACTACTAGTACTACTACTTCAGCTAATACTACAACACTTGTACTACTGCTCCAAGTACTACTACTATAACAAACACTTCTACTATAACTACCGCTACTACTATTACTACCACTACTACTACTACTACTCCACTTCTACTACCAATCCTACTGTTACTCCTGCCACTATTTCTACTGCTATAACTACAACTACTGCTAATGCTGCTACTATTATTGAAATTATTGCTACTACTACTACTACTTTTTCTATTTGTACTACTGCTACAACGCCAATTACCATAACTACATCTACTACTACTGCTGCTACTACTACTAGTCTGATTACTACTACTACTCCTAACAATCCTATGACTTCTATGACTATTACTCCAACTACTACTACAACTACTACACCCCAACTACTACTACTACTACTACTACTACAACAACAACAACAACTACTACTACTACTACTATTACTAATACTAATACTACTACTACTACTACTACTACTACTACTACTACTACTACTATTATGACTACTCCAACTGCTACCACTACTACTACTACTACTAGTACTACTATTACTACTATTATGATTACTCCAACTTCTGCTACTACTCCTACTTTTATTACTATTGCTACTACTTATCATACTATTACCACTCCTCCTACTACTACTTCCCCTACAAGAACTACTAATACCACTACTACAACAACAACAACAACTACTACTACTAGAACTACAACTAGTATTGCAACTACTACTACTACTATTGCTCTTACTACTACTACTTCTGCTACTAGAACAATTATTACTACTACTCCTACTACTATTACTAATACTAACACTACAACAATAACAACTACTACTCTTACTAATACTCCTACTCCTACACCTACTCTTACTACTACTCCTACTACTAGTCATACTGCTACCCCTACTACTAATACTAACACTTCTACCACTACTACTACTACTCCTAACACTCATGCTACTACTACATTGGCTGCTACTACTGCTATTATAACTGCTACTTTAGCTTCTATAATAACTACTACTACTGCTACTCTTATTGCAACTACCACAGTGACTACTCCTACTTCTACCACTAGGGCTACTGCTGCTACTACTACTATAGCTTCTATTACTACTACTACTACTACTACTCCTACTACTACTACTACTACTACTACAAGACCTACTCTATGACTACAACTATAACTACTACTGCTACTACTATGTCTATAATTTTTCCAACTCAAACTCCTACTACTGCTATTGTGATAGAAATAGTAGTAGCAGTAGAAGTAGTAGTTCTACTCAACATAGTAGTAGTAGTAGTAGTAGTAGTAGTAGTAGTAGTAGTAGTAGGAGAAATAGTTGTAGTAGAGGTAGTCATAGTAGTCGTAGTAGTAGTAGTAGTAGTAGTAGTAGTAGTAATTAGTGTAGTATAGTAGTATTATCGTAGTCGTAGTAGTAGTAGTAGTAGTATGAGTAGTAGTATAGTTCGTAGTAGTAGTAGTAGGTATAGTCGTCATCGTAGTGCCATAGTCCTAGCGTCCTAGTAGGACTAAGTGGTAGTAATTACAATAGTAGTAGTAGTAGTTGCAATTGTAAATGTAGCAGCGATAGTTGGAGTAGTAATAGTAGTGATAGTAGAAGTAGCAATAGAAATAGCAGTAGTAGTAGTGGAAGTGGTGGTACTAGTAGCAGTAGTAGTAGCAGCAGTGGTTGTAGTTGTAGAAGTTGTAATAGTAGTAGTAGTAGTGGTAGTTGTAGTACTAGTAGCAGCAGCAGTAGTAGCAGTAGTAGTAGAAGTGGTAGTTGTAATAGTCGTCATAGTAGGAGTTATATTGGTAGTAGCAGCAATAGTGGTAGTTGTAGTCGGAGGATTAGGAGTGTTAGTAGTTGTAGTAATAGTAGTAGCAGTAACAGTAGAAGTAGTAGAAGTTGTAGTCGTAGTAGTTGTAATAGTAGTAGTTGTAGTAATAGTAATATAACTAGTAGCACTGGTAATAGTAGTAGCAGTTGAAGTTGTAGCAGCTGCAGCAACAGTAATACTACTAGTAGTAGTAATAGTTGTTGTTGTTGTTGTTGCTATTGTTGCAAAATTAGTAGTAGTAGTAGAAGTACTAGTAGTTGTAGTAGTAGGAGTAGCAGTAGTAGCAATTGTTATTATTGTAGCTAATGTAGTGGGAGTAGTAGGAACATAGCTACAGTAGTACTAGTAGTTTTAGTAGTAGTAGTAGTTATTTTTGTTGTAGTAGTCGTCATCGCAGGAGTAGTAGTAGTAGTAAAATTAGCAGTAGTAGTAATTGTAGTAATAGAAGCAGTTGTAGTTCTAGTAGTAAAAGTAGCGGTAGTAGTTGTAGAAGTACTAGTAGTAGTAGTAGCAATACTAGTACTAGTAGTAGTAGTAGCAATACTAGTACTAGTACTAGTAGTAGTAGTAGTAGTAGTAGTAGTAGTAGTAGTAGTAGTAGTAGTAGTAGTAGTAGTAGTAGTAGTAGTTGTAGTAGTTGTTGTTGTTGTTGTTGTAGCAGGAGAGTAGTAGTAGTACTAATAGTAGTAGTAGTAGTAGTAGTACTAATAGTAGAAGTAGTAGTAGTAGTTATTGTAGAAGCAATAGTTGTAGTAGAAGTGGCGGAAGTAGAAGTAGTAGTGGTTGTAGTAGTTGTAGTAGTAGCTGTAGTAGTAGTAGTCATAGTCGTACTGCTAGTAGTAGTAGAAATAGTTGTTGTAATTGTATTAGTAGTAGTAGGAGTAGCAGTAGTAGTAGTAGTAACATCACTTCGGTAGTAGTACTAGTTTTTATTACTAGTGGTAGTTATTCTTGTTGTAGTAGTAGTTGTCACTGGAGTACTAGTAGTAGTATTAGTCATGGAACTAGTAGCAATAGTAGTAATATAAGTAGCTATATTAGTTGTAGAAGTAGTTATTGTTGTAGTAGTAGAAGCAGTTGTAGTTGTAGTTGAAAAAGTAGCAATAGTAGAAGTAGAAGTAGAAGTAGTAGTATTAATAGAAGTAGTAGTAGTAGTAGTAGTAGTAGTAGTAGTAGAATTAGTAGTAGTAGTAGTAGTTTTAGTAGCAGCAGCAGTAGTTGTAGTAGTAGTAGTAGAAGCACTAGCTGTAGTAGAAGTAACAGTACTAGACGTAGTAGTGGTAGCAGTAGTTGTAGTAGTAGTAGTATTAGTAGTAGTAGTAGTAGTAGTAGTAGTAGTAGTCATAGTCATAGTCGTAGTAGTTCTACTACTAGTAGTAGTAGTAAAAGTAGTAGCCATTATACTCATATTAGTAGCATTAGGAGTAGTATCCATAGCAGTCGGAGTAGTAGTAGTAGTAGGAGTTGTAGTAGCAGCAATAGGAGTAGAAGTAGTGGTAGTAGTAGTAGTAGCAGCAGTGATTGTAGTAGTAGGAGTCATAGTTGTTGCAATAGGAGTTAGAGTAGTAGTAGTAGTAGTAGTCACTATCGTAGTAATAGCAGCAGCAGCGAAAGTAGTAGTAGTAGCAGCAGCTGGAATAGTAGTGGTAGTGGTAGTAGTTGTAGTAGCAGCAGCAGCTGTAGTAGTAGTAGTAATAGTTGTTGCGATAGCAACAGTAGTAGTAGGAGTAGTAGCAATAATAACAGTAGTGGTCATAGTAGTAGGAGTAGTAGTAGTAGCAATAGCAACAATCGTATTAGCAATAGGAGTAGTGCGAGTAGTAGTAGTAGTAGGAGCAGTAGCCATAGTAGTAGTAGTAGAAGTAGTACTAGGAGTAGCAATTGTGGTAGTAGTAGAAGAAGCAGTACTAGTAGGAGTAGTTGCAATAGTAGTAGTTGTAGTGGTAGTGGTAGTAGTACTGGTAGTTTTTGTAGTAATTGTAGTTGCAATAGTAGTAATGGTAGTAGTAGTTGTTGTAGCAGCCGAGGTTGTAGCCATAGTAATAGTAGAAATAGTAGTTGGTGTTGCTATAGTAGTTGTTGCAGCAGGAGTAGTAGGAGTTGTAGAAGTAATAGTTGGAGTATTGGTAGTAGCCGAACTACTTATATTAGTAGTGGTAGTAGAAGTAGTAGTAGTAGAAGAAGTAGTAGTAGTTGTATTAGCAGTAATAGTAGTTGTAGTAGTAGTAACAGTAGTAGAAGTGGTAGCTATTTTAATAGTAGAAGTAGTCTTTGAAGTTGTGGCCGTAGTACTAGTATGAGTAGTCGTAGTAGTAGTAGGAGGAGAAGTAGTAGTAGTAGCAATAGAAGTAGAAGTAGTAGTAGTAATAGTAGTAGCAGGACTGGTAGTCGTAGTAATAGCAATTGTATAGTAGTAGCAGTTGTTGTTGTTGTTCTAGTAGTAGTAGTAGCACTGGTAGTAATAGTAGTCGTAGTAGTAGTAGTAGTAACAATAGCAGCAGTAGCAGTAGTCATAGTAGTAGTAGTGGGAGTAGTAGTTGTTGTTGTAGTAGTAGTAGTAGTCGCAGTAGTTGCAGTAGTAATAATAGTAGTTGTAGTAGTAGGAATAGTAACTGTAGTAATTGTAGTAGTAGTAGTAGGGTTAGTAGGAATAGTAATGGCAGTAGTAGTAATGGGAGTAGTAGTAGTAGTGGGAGTAGTAGTTCTACAAGGGGGAGGAGTAGTAGTAGTAGGAGTAGGAGTAGTAGTAGTAGCTGTAGGACTAGGAGTAGAAGTAGTAGTAGAAGCTGTAATAGTAGTAGCAGGAGTGGTAGTCGTGGGAATAAGAGTTGTAGTAGTAGTAGCAATAGTAGTAGCAGTAGTAGTAGTAGTAGTCACCATAGTAGTAGTAGTAGTTGTTGTTGTTGTTGTAGTACTAGTAGTAGTAGTACTGGTAGTAATTAGACGTAGTAGTAGTGGAAGTAATAACAGCAGCAGCAGTAGTAGTAGTGCTAGTAGTAGTAGTGGTAGTAATAGTTGTTGTTGTTGTAGTTATAGCAGTCGTAGTAGTTGTGATAGTAAGAATAGTAGTAGTAGCAGTGGCAATAGTAACAGTAGTAATTGTAATAGTAGTGGGAGTGGTAGTTGTAGTAGTAGGAGCAGTAGCAATAGTAATGGCAGTAGTAGTAGTGCAAGTAGTAGTAGCAGTAGTCATTGTAGTAGTAGTAGTAGACGCAGGAGTAGTAATTGTAGAAGTAGTAGTAGTAGTAGTAGTATACAAGTTGTAATAGTAGTAGTACAAGAAATAGCCGTAGTAGTAGTAGTAGTAGAAGTAGTTGAAATTGTGGTAGTAGAAGATGAAGAAGTAGTAGTAGTAGTTGTAGTGTTAGTAGCAGTAGTGGTAGTTGTAGTAGTAGTAATAGTGGTGGTGGTGGTGGTGGTGGTAGTAGTAGTAGTAGTAGTAGCAGGAGTGGAAGTAGTAGCTATAGTTGTAGTAGTTGCAGTAGTAGTACAAATTATAGTATTAGTACTAGTCGTATTCGCAGTAGCTGTAGCAGAAGTAGTAGTAGTAGTTGTTGTTGTTGTTGTTGTATTATTAGTAGTAGTTGTACTATTTGTAGCTGAAGTAGCAGCTGTTGTAATAGTAGAAGTCATAGTATGAGTTGCTGTAGTAATAGTAGGATTAGTGGTAGTGGCAGTTGGAGTCGTAGGGGTTGTACAAGTAGTAGTATGAGTAGTAGTAGTAGTAGATATAGTAGTAGTTGTTGTAGTAATGGTAGGAATAGTCTTTGTAGCCGTAGCAATAGCAGCAGCACCCGAAGTAGTAGTAGCAGCAGTAGTAGGAATTGTAGAAGTAGTAGTAGTGGTAGCAGTAGCAGTAGTTGCAATAGTTGGAGTACTCAGAGTAACAATAGGAGTTGTTGTAGTAGTTGCAGTTGTAGTAGTTGTGGTAGTTGTAGCAGCTATAGTAGTCAAAATAATAGTAGCAGTAGAAGTAGTAGTAGTCATCATAGTACTAGTTGTAGTAGTTTTATTAGTAGTAGTATTTGAAGTAGTTGTGGTAGTAGTTGTTGTTGTAGTGGTAGAACTAGCAGCAGTAGTAGTGGAAGTAGTTGTATAAGTAGTAGTAGCTGCACTAGTAGTAGTAGTAGTCATAGTAGTAGTTATATTTATTTAGTTAATGTTGTGGTAGTAGAAGTAATAGTACTTGTATTAGTACTAGTAGTAGTCGTGGTCGTTTTAGAAGTAGTAATAGAAGTAGTAGTAGGAGTAGTTGTGGTAGTTGTAATAGGTGGAGCAGTAGTAATAGTAATAGAAGTAGTAGCAGAAGTAGTAATAGTAATAGTAGTAGTAGTTGTTGTTGTTATTGTTATAGTAGTAGCGGTAATAGTAACAGTAAGAGCAGTACCTACAATAGTAGTAGCAGTAGTCGTAATAGTAGTAGCAGTCGTAGAAGTAGTAGTAGCAGCAGCAGTAGTAGTAGAAGTAGTAGCAATAGCTGTAGTAATTATAGTAGCAATAGTCATAGTCATAGTAGTTGAAGTAGTAGTAGTTGTTGTTGTTGTTGCAATAGTTGTTGTAGTGGGGGTAGTAGTAGTAGTAGAGTAGTAGTAGTATAGAAGAAGTATTAGTTGTAGCAAAAGTAATAGTTGTAGTAGTAGTAATATCAGAAGCAGCAGCAGCAGCAGTAGTAGTAGTAGTCATCCTGGTACTACTAGCAATAGTAGTAACAGTCATAGCCATAGCAACAGTTGTAGCAGAAGTATGTGCAGTAGTAGTAGTAGTAGTAGTTGTTGTTGTTGTAGTAGTAGTAGTAGTCAAAGTAGAAGCATTAGTTGCTATAATAGTTGTAGTAGTAGTAGTAGTTGTTGTTGTTGTTATTGTTGTTATTGTTGTAGTTGTAGTAGCAGCAACAGCAGTAGTAGTAGCAGCAGCACAAGTAGCAATGTTAAAAGTAATAGAAGTAGTAGTAGTAGTAGTACTAGTAGTAGTAGTTGCAGAACTAGCAATGTTAAAAGTAATAGAATTAGTAGTAGTAGTTGTTGTTGTTGTAGTAGTAATTATAGTTGTAGGAGCAGTAGCTGTAATAGTTGTAGCAGCCGAAGTAGTTGTAGCAGTAGTAGGAGTAGTAGCAGTCATAGTAGTAGTAGTAGTACTAGCAATAGAAATAGTTGTAGTAGTAGTTGGAATAGTAGTAGTAGTACGAGTAGTAGTGGTATCAATAGTAGTAGTACTTGTCGTAGTAACTATAGTAATAGTAGTTGTAGTAGAAGTAGAACTAGGTGTAGTAGTAGTGGAAGTAATAGTAGTAGTTGTTGTTGTTGGAGTAGTAGTAGGAGTAGTAGTAGTTATTGTAACAGTAGTTGTTGGAATAGTAGTAGTACTAGTAGAAGTAGTTGTGGTAGTATTAGTAGTAGTAGTAGTAGTAGTAGTAGTAGCCGTAGTGGTAGTAGTAGTAAAAGTAGTAGTAGTAGGTGTTCCAGTAGTCGTAATAGCAGTAGTAGTAGGAGTTCTAGTCGTAGTAATAGTAGTAGTAGTGGTTGTTCTTGTTGTAGTAGTAGTAGAAATAGTAATAGTTTATGTAGAAGTATTAGGAGTGCTACTAGTAATAGTAATAGTAGAAGAAGCAGTAGTAGTTATAGTTTTAGTGGTAGAAGTAGTAGTAGTAGTAGTAGTAGTAGTAGTAGTAGTACTAGTAGTACTAGTAATAGTACTAGCAGTTGTAGCCGTATCTGCAACAGTAGCAGTAGTACTAGTAATTGTATTAGTAGTAGTAGTTATTATTGTTGTAGTAGTAGTAGTTGTTGATGTGGTAGTATTAGTAGTAGTAGTTGTCATGGTGGTAGTAGTAGAAGTTCATGTAGTAGTAGTGGGAGTAGCAGTAGTAGCAAAAGTGGTAGTAGAAGCTAGAGTAGTAGTAGTACTAGTTGTAGTAGTAGCAGTAGTAGCAGTAATAGTAGTGGTTGTTGTTGTTGCAATTGTTGTTGTAGTTGTAGTCGTAGTAGTAGCTCTTGTAGTAGTTGTAGTAGTAGTAGTAGAAGTAGCAGCAACTATAGAAGTTGTTACAATGGCAGGAGTTGTAGTGGAAGTGTAGTAGTAGTAGCCATAGAAGCTGTAGTAGCAACTATAGTAGCAGCAATAGTTGTAGTAGTAGAAGATGATGTAGTAGTAGTAACTGCTGGAGCAATAGTTGCAATAGTAGCAGCGGCTTCAATAGTAGTACCAGTAGCAGTAGCAGCAATATTAGTAGTAGTAATAGTATTAGTAATAGTAATAGTACTAGTAGTAGGAGGAGGAGTAGCAACAGCAGCAACAGTGGTAGTAGTCTCTATAATAGTGGTAGTAGTAGTAGTAGCAGTAGCAGCAGCAATAACAACAATATTAGTAGTAGTAGTAATTGTAGTATTAGTAGGGGATGTAGCAGTAATAGTGGTAATAGTACTAATTGTAGTACGTTTATTAGGAGTACTAGTAGTAGTAATAGCAGTTGTAGTAGCAGTAGTAATAGTTATAGTTGTGGAAGTAGTAGTAGTGGTGGTGATGGTGGTAGTAGTAGTAGTAGTGGTCGTAGTATTAGTAGTAGTAGTACCGAGTAGTACTAGTAATATTAGTAGAAGTTGTAGTAGTAGCAGCACCAGTAGAAGTAATACTAGTAGTCATAGTAGTTGTTGTTGTTTTTGTTGTCATTGTAGTAGTAGTAGTCAAAGTAGAAGTACAGTAGTAGTTGTAGTGGTAGAATTTGTAGAGATAGTGATAATAGTAGTAGTACAATTAGTGGTAGCAATAGTAATAGTAATAGTAGTAGGAGGAGTAGGAGTAACAGCTACAGCACCAGTAGTAGTTGTAGTAAGAGCAGCAACAACAACAGTAGTAGTAGTAGGAGTAATAGTAGCAACAATAGTAGTAGTTGTTGTAGTAACAGCAGCAGTTGTAGTAGTAGTAGTAGCAGCTGCTGCTGCAGCAGTAGTATTAGTCATTATTCTTATTGTAGAAGTAGTAGTCGCTAGTCTAGTAGTAGTAGTAGTAGTATTAGTAGTAGTAGTAGTAGTAGTACAAGAAGTAGTAGTAGTAGTAGTAGAAGAAGTAGTAGTAGTAGTTATAGTAGCAGTAGTAATAGAAGTTATTGTTGTTGGAGTAGTTGTAGTAGTTCTAGTAGTAGTAATAGTAGCAATGATAGTAGTAGCCATAACAGTAGCAGTAGTTGTTGTTGTTGTAGTAGTAGTAGTAGTATTATTAGTAGTAGTACTATTAGTGCTAGTAGTAGTAGTAGTAGTAGTAGTAGTAGTAGTAGTAGTAGTAGTAGTAGTAGTAGTAGTAGTAGTAGTAGTAGTAGCAGTCTTAGGAGTAATAGTAGTATTTGTAGAAGTAATAGTAGAAGTACGAGTAGCAGTAGTTGTAATAGGATTAGTAGTAATCTTAGCAGCAGCAGTAGTAGTATTAGTTGTAGTAATTGTAATTGTTGTCGGAGTAGTAGTAATTCATGTAGAAGTAGTTGTAGTAGTAGTGTAGTAGTAGTAGCGGTACTAGTAGGAGTAGTAGGAGTAGTGGTAGTCGCAGTAGTGGTAGTACAAGTGGCAGCAGCAGCAGAAGTAATAGTAGTAGTAGTAGTTGAAGTATTAGTAATATTTATAGTAGTTGTATTACTAGTAGCAATAGTTCTTGTCATAGTGGTAGTTGTGGTAGTACTAATAGAAGTAGTAGTTGTAGTAGAAGTTGTATTTGAAGTAGCAGCAGCAAGAGTAGTAGTAGTAGTAGTTGCTGTTATAGTAGTAATAATAATAGTATTAGTAGTAGGAGTAGTAATAGGAGTAGGAGTAGTAGTAGAAGTTGTGGTAGCAATAGTTGTAGTTGTAGTAGTAGTAATAGTAGTAGTAATAATAGTAGTAGTCTTAGTAGTTGCAGTAGTTGGAGTAGTAATAGTAGTCATAGTAGTAGTAGTAGTAGTGGTAGGAGTAGTTGTAGATGTAGTGGTAGTAGTAGTAATAGTAGGAGCTGCAATAACAACAACAGTAGTAGTAATTGTAGCAGTAGTAGGAGCAGTATGAGAAGTACCAATAGAAGTAGGAGTAGTAGCAGTAGGAGTAGTAGTAGAAGTAGGAGGAGGAGTAGTAGTAGTAGTAGATGTAGGAGTAGTAGCAGTAGTAGCAGTAACAAAAGTTGTATTAGTAATTATTGTAGTTGTAGGAGTAGAATTAATATCAGTAGCAGCAGCAGCAGCAGCAGTAGTAGTAGTAGTACTATTAGTAATAGTAGATTTTTAGTTAGAGTATTTGGAGTAGAAGTAGTAGTAGTAGTAGTAATAGTAGTAGAAGTAGCAGTAGTAGTAGTTGTAGTAGTAGTAGTAGCAGCAGCAGCAGTAACAGCAGAAGTAGCAGTAGTAGTAGCAAAAGTAGTAGTAGCAGAAGTAGTAGTTATTGTTGTTGTTGTTATGATAGTAGGAGTTGTTGTGTTAGTAGTTGTAGTAGTCGAAGTAGTAGTAGTAACACTGGTAGTGGCAGTAGTAGTTGTACTAGCACTAGTAGCGGAGTAGAAGTAGCAAAAGTAGTAGCCGAGGTTGTAGAAGTAGCCTGATGAGTAGCAACAGTTGTTGTAGTAGTAGTAGTAATAGCTAAAAGCAGTAGTAGCGGTAGTAGCAGTAGTGGTAGTAGTAGTAACATTAGTAGTAGCAACGGTAGTAGTAGTTGTTGTAAGAGCAGCAATAGTAGTAGTTATCGTATAGTAGCAATTGTCGCAGCAATTGTATTTGTAGTATAACTAGTAATAGTAGTATTGTAGTAGCAGCAGTTGTAGCCGTTGTAGCATTAGTGGTAGATGTAGTAATAGTAGTAACAGTACAAGTAGCAGTAGTCATTATAACAGAAGTAATAGTAGTTGGGATAGTAGCAGTAGTCATGATAGCAGAAGTAATAGTAGTTGTAGTTGCTGTAGTAGCTGTAGGAGGAGAACTAGTTGTAGTAGTCGTAATAGTAGTAGTAGTTATAGAAGTTGTTGTTGTTGTAGTAGAAGTTGTAGCAGTAGTCGTTGTAGTAGTCGCAGCCACAATAGTAGCAGTAGTAGTAGTACTAGTATTAGCTGCTATAGTAGAAATAGTAGCAGTAGTAGCAGAAATAGTAATAGCCGCAATAGTAGTAGCATTACCTGTAGTAGTAGTAGCAACAGTAATAGCAGCAACATTAGCAGTAGTAGTCATAGTAGCTATAGTAGTTGTAGTAGAAGTTGTAGTTATAGCAGTAGTGGTAGTTGTAGAAGTAGTTGCAGTAATAGTAGTAGTATAAGTAATAGTAGTAGTAGAAGTAGTAGTTGTAGTAGCAGCTGTAGTAATAGTAGTAGTAGAAGTTATAGTAATAGCAACAGTAGTATTAGTAGGAGTAGCGGTAGTTGTAGTACCAAAAGTAGTAGCAATAGTAATAGAAGTTATTGAAGTAGTATTAGTAGCAGCAACAGTAGTAGTAATGATAGTAGTAGCAGTATTAGAAGAAGAAGAAGTAGTTCTAGGAGTAGTTGTAGCAATAATAATTATCGTAGTAGATGTAGGAGTAATAGTAGTAGTAGCAGTCGAAGTAGTAGTAGCCTAGTAGTAGTAGCATTAGTAGCAACAGTTGTAGCAGCAGAAGTAGTAGCAGTAACAATAGCAGTAGTAGTAGTAGTGGTGGCAGAAGTTGTAGTAGTAGCAGTTGTAGCAGAAGTAGTAGTAGTAGCAGTCAAAGTTGTATTAACTGTTGTAGAATAGTAGTAGCAATATCTATAGTGGCAGTGGTAGCAGTAGCAATAGTAGAAGTACCAATAATTGTAGTAGTAGTAGTGGTAGTTGTAGTAGTAGCAGTTGCAATTGCAATAGTGACAAAAGTAGTATTAGGAGTATTAGTAGTATTAGGAGTAGTGGTGGTTCCTTTAACCGTAATCGTAGTAGGAGTAGTAGTAGTTATAGTAGTTGTGTTAGCGAAAGTAATAGTAGTTAAACAAATAGTAGGAGTAGTAGTAGCAGCAACAGAAGTAGTGCAAGCAGAAGCAGTTGCAGTCAGAAAAGTTGCAGGAGTAGCAGTAGCAATAGTAGTAGTAGTAGTAATGGTGGTGGTGGTGGTGGTAGTAGTAGTAGTAGTGGTAATAAAAGTAGTAGTAGTAGTTATTGTAGTAGAAGTAGTAATAGTAGTAGTTGTTGTAGTAGTAGTAGTAATAGTAGTAGTAGTGGCGGCGGCGGCGGAGGTAGTGATAGTAGTAGTTGTTGTTGTAGCAGCAATAGTAGTACCAGTAGTAGTTGTCATAGCAGTATTAATAGTAGTAGTTGTAGTAGTGGTCACAATACCAGCTATAGTAATAGCGGTAGTGGTAGTAGTTGGAGTAATAGTAGCAATAGTAGTAGTAGCAGCAGTAGGACTAGTTGTAATAGCAGTAGTTGTAATAGCAGTAGTTGTAGTAGTAGTAGTTATAGCAGTAGTATTAGAAGTAGGAGCAGTGGTAGTAGTAGTAAAAGTAGTTGTAGTAAGAGTTGCAGTAATAGTAGTAGTAATAGTAGTAGTTGAAGTAGGAGTATTAGGAGCACTAGTAGTAGTTGTGATAGTAAAAGAAGTTGTAGTAGTTATAGTAGTAGCAGTAGAAGTAGAAGTAGTAGTAATGGCAGTACTAGTAGTACTAGTAATAGTAGAAGCTATTGTCGTAGTTGCACCAGCAGTAGCAATAGTACTGTAGTTGTAGTTGTTGTTGTTGTTGTTGTTACCATAGGGTAGTAGTGTCAACGTACTAGTATTAACAGTAACAGTAGTAGTAGTAGAAGTAGTACTAGTAGTACTAGTACTAGTAGTACTAATTGTAGCATGAGTAGTAGTAGTAGGGGTAATAATTGTAGTAGTAATAGAAGTAGTTGTAGTAATAGGTGTAGTAGTTGCTACAACTTGAGTTGTAGTAGTAGTTTTAGAAGTAGTGGAAGTAGCAGTTGTAGCAATAGTCGTAGTAGTAGTAGTAGTAATAGTAGTAGTTGTAGTAGTAGTAGTAGTACAAGTAGTAGTAGTAGCAGCAATAGTAGCAGAAGTAGCAGAAGTAGAAGTAGTAGTAGTGGTAGTAGTAGAAGCAGTAGTTGTTATAGTAGTACTAGAAGTAGAAATAGTAGTAGTAGAACTAGCAGCAATAGTTGTAGTAATGTTAGTAGTAGTTGAAGAAGTTATTGTACTACTAGCAGTTGTAGTTGCAATAGTAGTAGAAATAGTAGTTGTAGTAGTTATAGTAGTAGTAGTAGTAGTAGTAGCAGCTGTAGTAGTAGCTGTAGTAGCAATAGAAGTAGTAGCAGCAGCAGTAGTTGTTGTTGTAGTAATAGTAGCGGTCATAGTAGGAGTATTAGGACTCGTTGTACTAATAGTAACAATAGTAGGAGTAGAAGTAGTTGTGGTAGTAGTTGCAGTGGTAGCAATAGTAGCTATAATAGTAGTAGAAGTAGTTGTAGCATTGGTAGTAGTAGTAGTAGTACCAGCAGTAGCAGCAACAATAGTAGTATAAGTAGTAGTAGTTGTAGATGCAGCAGCAGTAGCAATAGTAGTAGCGAAAGTAGTAGTAGTTATAGTGGCTGCAGCAATAGTAGTAGTAGCAGTAGCTGTAGTCATTGTAGTTGTTGCCGCAATAGTGGTAGTAATAGTAGTAGTAGTAGTAGTTGTAGTAGTTCCAATAATAGTAGTAGTAGTAGTAGAAGTAGAAGTAGTAGAAGTTGTAGCGGCAACAGCAGCAGTAACAGTAGTAGTAGTTGTTGTTGTAGCAATAGTAGTTATCACCGTAGCAATTGTAGTAGTTGAGTTGCACCAGCAGTAGCAACAACATTAGTGGAGATAGTTGTATTAGTAGCAGCAGCAGTAGTAGTAGTGGTAGTAGTAGCAGTAATCTTAGCAGTAGTAGTAGTACTAGTACAAGTAATAGAAGTAGTAGTAGTAGTAGTAGTAGCAGAATTAGTAGCAATCAAACTAGTAGAAGTTGTAGTTGCAGCAGTAATTGTAGCAGCAGTAGTACCGATAGTAGTGATAGTAGTAGCAGAAGCACAAGTAGTAGTAGTAGTAGCAATAGTAGTAGTAGTAGTAGTAGAAGCAAAAGTGCCCGAAGTCATCATAGCAGTAATATTAGCCGGAGGAGCAGTTGTAGTATTAGTAGGAGTAGTAGGAGTAGTAGCTAAAGCAATTGCAATTGTATTAGTAGTTGAAGTAGCAGTTGTAGTAGTAGTAGTACGAGCAGCAGTATTTGCAGTAGCAACAGCAACATTCTTAGTAGTTGTAGTAGCAGTATTTGTAGTAGCAGCAATAGTAGAACTAATAGTTGTAGTAGCAACAGTTGTAGTAGTAGTCGTTGTCGCAAAAAAAAAGCTGTTATAGAACTAGTAGTAGTTGTAGATGCATTAGCAGCAAAAGTAGTAGTAGTTGTAGTAGTATTGCTATTGGTAGTAGTAGTAGAAGTAGTAGTAGTAGTATTAGTAGTAGTAATAGTACTAGTAGTAGTTGATGGAGTTGTAGTAGTAGTAGTAGTAATATTAGCAGTTGTAGTATGAGTACTAGGAGTACTCGTAGTAGTGGTAATAATACTAATAGTAGAAGTAGTAAAAGTAGTAGTAGTAGTAGTAGGAGTAATAGGAGTAGCAATAGTAGTAGTACTAGTACTAGTACTAGAAATAGTGGTAGCAGTTGCAGTAGTAGCAGCATCAGTAGCATAGTGCTAGTAGTAGTAGTAGCTGTAGTAGCTGTTGCTGTTGTTTTATTTGCAGTAGTCAAAGTAATAGTCTTAGTAGTAGTAGTAGTAGTAGTAGTAGTTGTTGTTATTGTTGTTGTAGTAGTAGTAGTAGTAGTAGTAGTACTAGTAGTAGTAGTAGTAGTAGCGATAATAGTAGTAGTGGCAGGCGCAGCTTCAAAAGTAGTACTAGTAGCTGTAGTTGTAGTAGTAGTGTAGTAGAAGGAGCAGTAGTGGTAGTAGTAGAGGTAGTCGTAGTAATAGTAGTAGTAGAGGTAGTAGTAGTAATTATAGTAATAGACATAGTAGTAGCAGTAATAGTAGCAATAGGAGTAGTAGCAGTAATAGTAGCAATAGGAGTAGTAGCAGTAGTAGTACTAGCAGTAGTACTAGTAGCAATAGGAGTAGTAGTAGTAGAAGTAGTAGTAGTAGTAGCAGCAGCAGCAGTAGCTTTTGTAGTAGTAGCTCCAGTAATAGTAGTAGTTGTAATAGTAGTAGTAGAAGTAGTAGTGATAGCAATAGTAGTATTAGTAGGAGTAGAAGTAGTTATAGTAGCAAAAGTAGTAGCATTAGTAGTACAAGTTGCCGAAGTAGTATTTGTTGCAGTAGAATTAGTACTATTAGTAGCAGCAGTAGTAGTAGTAATAGTAGCCGTAGCAACATCAGAAGAAGTAGTAGTACTAGTAGTAGTAGTAGCAATAATAATTATTGTAGTAGTCATAGGAGTAATAGTAGTAGCAGCAATCGAAGCAGTAGTAGTCGTAGTAGTAGTAGGAGCAGTAGTAGTAGTAGGAGTAGTAGGACTAGTTGTAACAGTAGTTGTTGTAATAGTAGTAGTTGTAGTAGTAGTAGTTATAGCAATAGTAGTGGTAGTAGGAGTAGTAGGGCTAGTTGTAATTGTAGTAGTCATAGTTGTAGTAGTTATAGTAGTAGTAGTAGTGGTAGTAGTAGTAATAGTTGCAGTAGTAGGAGTTGTACTAATAGTAGTAATAATAGTAGTAGTTGAAGTAGGAGTATTAGGAGCACTGGTAGTAGTAGTCATAGTAATAGAAGTAGTAGTAATTATAGTAGTAGCAGTAGAACTAGTAGTAGTAGTAGCAGCAGCAGCAGCAGTAGTACTAGTTCTAGCGCTACTAGTAATAGTAGAAGCTGTTGTAGCAATTGCACCAGCGTAGCAATAGTGCTAGTAGTTTTAGTAGTAGTATTTGTTGTTGTTACTGTCGAGCAGTAGTGTCAAAGTAGTAGTAGTAGTAGTAGTAGTAGTAGCAGTATTAGTAGTAGTTGTAGTATTAGAAGCAGTCGTAGTAATAGGAGTAATAGTCATTGCAACAAGAGTTGTAGTAGTATTTTTACAAGTAGTGGTAGCAGCAGTTGTACTAGTAGTTGTTGTAGTAGGAGTTGTACTTGTAATAGTAGTAGTAGTAGCTACAGTAGTTGTTGTTGTAGAAGCAGTAGTTGTGGTGGTGGTAGTAGTAGTAGTAGTAGTAGTATTAGAAGTAGTGGTTGTAGTAGGAGTAGTAGTCGTTGCAAGAGAAGTTGTAGTAGTAGATTCAGAAGTGGTGGTCGTAGTAGTAGTAGAAGTAGGAGTAGTAGACGAAGCAATAGGAGTTGTAGTAGCAGTAGTAGTTATGGTTATTATAGTAGTAGTAATAGAAGTAGTAGTAGAAATAGTACTAGTTGTATTTGTAGTAGTAGTAGCCACCATAGAAGTAGTAGTAGTAGTAGTAGTAGTAGTAGTAGTAGTCGTAGTAGTCGTAGTAGTAGTAGTAATAGTTGTAGTAGTTGTAGTAATAGTTGTTGTAATAATCGTAGTAGTAGTACTAGGAGTAGTACCTGCAGCAGCAGTAGGAGTAGCCACTACAGCAGCAGTAGTAGAAGGTACAGGAGTAGGCCTAGTAGCAACAAAGCAGCAGCAATTAAAGTAGTAGTAATAATCGTACTAGCTATTCTTATTGAGGTTGTAGTTATCGAAGTAGCTGTAGTAGTAGAAACAGTACTTGTAGTAGTAGCAATGGAAGTAGACGTAGTAGTAGTAGAAGTAGTAGTACTAGTAGTAGCAGTAGTTGTTGTTGTAGTAGTAGTACTAGCTGTACTAGTAGTAGTAGTAGAAGTTGTACTAGTAGTAGTAGAAGTTGTAGAAGTAGTAGTAGTAGTAGTAGTAGTAGAAGAAGAAGTAGTAGTTGTAGTAGTAGTAGAAGTAGCAGTAGTAGTGGTAGTAGTAGTTGTAAAAGATGTTGTTGTAATAGTAGTAGTAGTAGTAGTAGTAGTAGTGCTCATAATAGTAGTCATTGTAGTCGTAGTTGTAGTAGTTATAGTAGTATTAGTAGTAGTAGTAGTAGTAGTAGTAGTAGCACTAGTAGTAGCCGTAGTAGAAATAGAAGTAGTAGCAGCATGAGTAGTAGTAGTTGTAGTAATAGTATCAGTCGTAGTAGGAGTATTTGGAGATGTTCTAGTAGTAGTAACAGTAGTAGGAGTATAAGTAGTTGTAGTAGTAGTCGCTGTCGTAGCAGTTGTAGCCGCAGTAGCAGTAGTAGAAGTAGTTGTAGAAGTAGTAGCAGGAGTCATCGTAGTGTGAAAGGTAGTAGTACTTGTCATTGTTGGAAAAGTAGTAGTTGTAACTTAGTTGTCGTAGTTGTAGTTGGAGTAGTAGTTGTAGTCGTAGTTGTAGTAGAAATTATAGTAGTAGCAGTGGTAGTCGTAGCAGAAGTAGCAAAAGTAGTTGTAATAGTTGTTGTAGTAGCAATTGCAGTATAGTTGCAGCAGCAGTAGTAGTAGTAGTTGAAGTAGTAGGAGATGCAGGTATTAGCAGCAGTAGTCGAAGTAGGAGTAGCAGCAGTAGTAGTTGTTGTTCTAGTTGTAGATAGATGTAGTATTATTAATAGCCACTATAATAGCAGAAGTTGTAGCATTGGTAGTTGCAGTAGTAGTACCAGCAGCAGCTATAGTAGCAACAATAGTAGTATTAGTAGTAGAAGAAGTAGTAGTAGTAGTTGAAGTAGTTGCAGCAAGAGCAGTAGTAGTAGTCGTAGTAGTCATTGTAGTAGTTGCCGAAATAGTAGTAGCAGTAATAGTAGTAGTAGTAGCAGCAGCAGTAGCAGTAGTAGTAGAGTAGTAGTAGTAGAAGTAGAAGTAGTATCAGTAGTAGTAGTAGCAGTAGCAACAACAGTAGTAGTAGTAGTAGTAGCAATAGTAGTTATCGCCGTAGTAGTTGTAGTAGTAGTAGTTGTTACAGCCGCAGCAGCAGTAGTTGTATTACTAGAAGCAGCAGCAGTAGTAGTAATAGTAGTGGTAGTAGTAGTAGTAGTAGTCATAGTAGTAGGAATATTAGTAATAGTAGTATTAGAACTAGTTATAGTAGTAGTTGGAGTTGAGTAGTAGTAGTAGTTGAAGGAGTTGTAGTAGTAGTAGTAGCAATACTAGCAGTTGTAGTAGGAGTACTAGGAGTACTAGTAGTAGTATTAATAGTACTAATAGTAGCAATAGTAAAAGTAGCAGCAGTAGTAGTAGTAGCAATAGAACAGTAGTAGTAGTACTAGTATTAGTACTTGTAATAGCAGTAGCAGTTGCAGTAATAGCAACATTAGTAGCATAGTACTGTGGTAGTAGTAGTAGTAGTTGTTGTTGTTGTATTTACAGGAGTCATAGTAGTACTATTAGTAGTAGTTGTTATCGTAGAAGTAGTTGTAGTAGAAGTTGTAGTAGTTGTTATTGTTGTAATAGTAGTCGTAGTAGTCGGCATAGCTTCAGTAGTAGTACTAGTAGCTATCGTTGTAGTAGTAGTGTAGTAGTTTGAGCAGCAGCAGTAGTAGTAAAGGTAATAGTAGCAATAGTAGTAGTAGAAGTAGTAGTAGTAGTAGCAGAAGTAGCGACAGTAGTAGCAGTAGTAGCTAGAGGAGTAGTAGCAGTAGTAGTAGGAGCAATAGGAGTAGTAGTAGTAGAAATAGTAGTAGTAGTAGTAGAAGTTGTAGTAGTAGTAGGAGGAGTTGTACTAGTAGCAATAGGAGTAGTAGTAGCAGTAGTAATAGTAGTAGTAGTAGAGGTAGTAGTACCAGTAGTACTAGTTGTAGTAGTCGCAACGGTAGTAGCAGTATTAGTTGTAGTAGTAGTAGTAGTAGAAGTAGTCGTAGTAGTGCCAGTTGTAATAGTAGCCGTAGTAGTTGTAGTAGAAGAAGTAGCAGGAGTAGTTGTTGTAGTAGAAGTAGTAGTAGTAGTAGCAGGAGTAGCAATAGTAGTGTAGTTGCAGAAGCAGTAGTTGTAGTCGTTGAGGTAGTATATAGTACTAGTTCTTGCTGTAGTAGTAGTAGTAGTTGTTGTAGCAGAAGTAGTAGTAGTTGTTGTTATAGTAGTAGCAGTTGTAGTTGTAGTAGTCATAGTAGTATTAGTAAAATTAGTAGTAGTAACCATTCTCATAGTAGCAGGAGTAGTATAAATAGCAATTGTTGCGGTAGTAGTAGTAGTAGTAATAGTAGCAGTAATAGGAGTAGTAGCAATAGATGTTTTTGCAACAGTAGTAGTAGCTGCAGCAGAAGGGGTAGTGGTCATTGTAGTAGTTACAGCAGTAGTAGATTTAGCGGTGGTTGTGGTTGTAGTAGTGCTATTAGCAGAAGTTGTAGAGGGAATAGTAGTTGTAGTAGCAAGAGTAGTAGTAATAGTAGCAGTCATAGTAGTAGTAGTAGAAGTAGTACCAGTAGCAGTATTCGGAGTAGTAGTAGCAGCAGCATCAGAAGTAGAAGTTGTTATAGCAGGAATAGGAGTAGTAGTTGTAGAAGTAGTTGCAATAGTAGTAGTAGCAGCAGCAATAGGAGTACTAGTAGTTGTAGTTGTAGAAGGAATAGTAGTAGAAGAAGTAGTAGTAGTAGTAGAAGGAGCAGTTGGAGTAGCTGTAGAAGTTGTATGAGTAGTTGTAGCATTAGTAGGAGCAGTAGTTCTAGTGGTAGTAGTAGTGGTAGTAGAAGTAGTAGTAGTAGTAGTAGCAATAGTCATAGTAGTAGTAGTAGCAGTCGTAGTGGTAAATTTAGTAGTGGTAGACGTAGCAGTAATTGTAGGAGTAGTAGTAGGAGAATTAGTAGTAGTAGTCGCAGGAGTAGTAGTAGGAAAATTAGTAGTAGTAGTCGTAGTAGTAGTTGCGGTAGTAGTAGTACTAGTAGTAGTAGTAGCAGTAGTAGGAGTAGTAGTAGTAGCAGCAGTAGTAGTAGTACTAGTAGCAGCAGCAGCAGCCGAGTAGTAGTAGTAGTAGTAGTAATAGTAGTAGTAGTAGTAGGAACAGCAGTAGTAGTAGTAGCATTAGTAGTACCAGTAGTAGTTCTAATTGTAGTAGTAGTAGTAGTCATAGGAGTAGTAATTGGAGTAGGAGTAGTAGTAGTTATTGTTGTCCTTGTTGTTGTAGGAGAAGTAGTAGTAGTTGTTGTAGCAGTTGGAATAGTAGTAGTATTTGTAGTAGCAATAGTAGCAGCATTAGTAATAGTAGTCATAGTCTTATTAGGAGGAGGAGCAGTAGTAGTAGTAGGAGTAGCAGCAGCAACAGCTGTAGTGGTGGAAATAGCCTTCGTAGTAGGAGTAGTAGATGAAATAGCTATAGAAGTAGAAGAAGTAATAGCAGCAATTGTGGTGGTAGTATTATTAGTAGTGACAGTAGTAGTTGCAGTAGTAGTAGTAATAGTTGTACTATTTGCAATAATTGTAGTTGTATGGGTAGTAGTATTAGTAATAGTAACAGAAGTAGTTGTAGTAGTAGTAGCAGTAATAGTAGTAGTGGTGGTAGTAGTAGTAGTAGTTGTTGTTGTTGTTGTCGTTGTAGTAGTAGTAGTACTAGTAGTACTAGTAATAGCAACAATAGTAGTAGTAGTCGTAAGAGTAGCAACAATATCAGTAGCTGTAGTCATAGCAACTGTAGTTGTAGTAGCACTAGTGGTGGTCTCAACAGCCGCA
>RXID01015347.1:0-18698 GCA_005019695.1 Trichopus zeylanicus subsp. travancoricus
CTACTACAACTACTACTAATACTATACAACAACCACTGCAACAAATAATATTACTACTACTATGACTACCACTTCTACTCTTCCAACTCTTGCTACTACTACTACTACAACTACAACTAATTCTACTACTACTACTACTACAACTATTACTGCTACTACTTCTACTGCTACTCCTACTACTACTCCTACTGCTTCTACAACAACAACTACTACTAGTAGTACTACTACTATTATTACGACTATTATAGCAACGATTACTACAACAACAACAACTACTTCCACAACTACTACTAGTACTATTGTTGCTGTTGCTGCTACCACCACAATTGCTACTACAACTACTACAACCACCACAACTGCTACTACTACTTCTACAACTATTATTATTACTACTACTGCTACTACAACTGGTGCTGTTGGTACTACTACTACTTCTAGTAACATTACTGCTACCACTGCAACTACTTCTACTGCATCTCCTACTACTACTCCCATTACTAGTACTAGTACTACAACTCCAGCCACTGCTATTGCTGCTGCTGCTTCTACTGTTACGAATTCTGCTACTACTACCACTACTAGTACAACTAGTACTACTCACACTACTGTTGCTGCTAGTATTGCTACTACTGCTACAACTGCTGCAACCGCTACAACTGGAACTGCTGCTACTTTTGCTACGGCTAACACTATTATTGCTACTACAGCTACTCCTACTACTGCTACTACTCCAACTACTACTACTAAGGTTGCTGCAGCTGCTACAGCTACTAGTACAGTGACTGCTGCTACTACTACGACTACTAATGCTACTACCGCTGCTGTTGTTACTACTACTACTCCTTCTCCAACTCCAGCTCCTACTTCTCCTACTGCTACTACTAACATTACTATTACCACTGGTGCTGCTATTACTACTACTACTACTGTTGCTACTGCTGCAACTACTGCCACTCCTACAACTACTACTGTTATTATTATTGCAACAATAATAACTACTACTACTATTATCGTTGTTGCCGCTACTACTACTACTATTGTTGTTGCTGCTGTTGCTGCTACAACTACTATTACTACAACTACAACTATTGCTACTAATGTTGTTGCTGCTACTGCTACTACCCCTTCTACAACTGCTATTGCTTCTAACACTAATGCTGCAACTACTACAACTAATACTACTACTGTTGCTACCTCTGCTATTACTACTACTGTAGCTACTACTCCTCGTCCTCCTACTCCTAATACTTATCTCACTACTACTACTGCTGCTACTACAAATACTGCTACTACTACTATAGCTGCTTCTACTACAACTACTATTTTTACTACTACTGCTGCTGCTTTTGCTACTATTACTACTACTGCTATTACTACTACTAGTATAACAACTACTAATGTTGTTGCTACCGTTGCTAATAATACTACTACTACTACAACTTCTCTTACTACTACTACTTCTGCTACTACTACTACTACTGCTACTATTGCTACTGCTGCTATTACTTCTTCTACTACTACCACTATTACAACTACTACTATTGCAGTTGTTGTTGCTACTACCACTACTACTACAGCTGCTACTGTTGCTACTGCTACTGCTACTAATGTTGCTGCTACTACTACTACTCCTACTCCTACTCCTCCTCCTCCTCCTCCTACTACTACTACTGCTACTGCTGCTGCTACTTCTACCACTAATGTTGTTGCTACTACTTCGGATATTACTATTGCTGCTACTGCTGCTCCTTCTACTACTACTACTATTACAACTACTATCACTACTGCTACTACTGCTGTTGCTGCTGCTCCTACTACTATTACTATTTGTACTACTACTCCTACTACTGCTGCTATTATTACTGCGGCCACTACAACTACAACTATTGTTGCTACTGTTGCTAATACTACTACTACTAGTACGACTTCTCCTACTACTACAACTATTGCCACTACTACTATTGCTGGTACAACTACTACTAATAGTACTACTTCGGCTGCTGTTGCCGTTGCTGCTACTACCACTACTGCTATAACAATAACTAGTACTGTTACTACTACTGCTACAATGACTACTACTACAATTGCTGCTGCTACTACAACAATAACTACTACTACTCCTACTACTACTACTACTACAACTACAGCTACGATAACCACTACCACAATGACAACAACTACTACTACTGCAAATGTTGTTGTTGCTACTACTACCACTACTATTACTAATAATACTACTAATGCTACAAATAATGCCGCTGCTACTGCTGCTGCCGCTACTATTACTGCTGCTGCTACTGCTGTTACTACTACTACTACTATTTCTGTTACTTTAGGATTGCTAATACTACTAGTAGTACCATTTTTACTACAGCTACTACTGCTAATGCTACTGCTACTACTACTACTGCTGCTGCTTCTTCTTCTACTACAACACTTACTATGACTAATGCTACTACTACTACTACTAATACTACTATCGCTAGTACAACAACTTCTCCTGCTACTACTACTATGACCACTACTACTACTACTAGAAATACTATTACTACGACTACTCTTGCTGTTGCTAATGGTACTATGACCATTTCTACTATTACAACTACTTCTACTATTCCTCCTACGGTTACTACTACTACTACTATTGCTGATACTACTACTGCTACCACAACTGATGTTGCTGCTAATACTCCTGCTGCTACTGCTACTACTGCTGCAACTACTAATTCTACTGCTGTTGCTACAGCTAGTACTACTACTACTCCAACTAATACTACTAGTGTTGCTATTATTGCTGCTACAAATTCTAGTAGGACTACTACAACTACTACTTTTGCTTCTGCTACAGTTATTACTACTATTCCAACTACTGCTATGACTTCTACTACAACTTCTACTTCTACTAATGCTACTACATCTGCTATTACTTCTACTTCTACTACCACTACAACTACTACAACTACTACTTTTGCTACTACTGCTGCTACTACTACTACTACTACTATTACTACTACCACTACTACTACTACGACTGCTGCTGCTACTACTACTGGAACTACAACAACTACTATTACTATTGCTCCTACTTATACTATGACTACTACTACTGCTACAACTACTGTTGCTGCTACTACTTCTCCTACTACTACTTTTACTACTACTTCTGGTACTACTACTACTTCTACTACTACTGCTACAACGCCTACTACTCCTACTACTGGTACTACAACTGCTACAACTAATGTTACTACTACTGCTACTGCTACTACTACAACTACTACAAGAACAACAACAACTGTTGCTGCTGCTGCTGTTGTCGTTGCTACTACTGTTGCTGCTGCATCTCCTACAACTTCTACTACTACCACTATGACTACTTTAACTATACTGCTACTACTTCTACAACAACAACTACTACAACTTTTCCAACAATAACAAATACCACTACCTGTCCTACTACTACGACTCGTGCTACAACTACTACTATTACTACTACTACTGCTACTACTGCGATGACTAGTACTACTTCTCAAACAACAACTACTACTGCTACTACTACTGCTAATACTACTACTGCTACTATGATTATGGCTACTGCTACTACAACTTTTGTTACTAATACTACCACTGCTACTACTGTTGCTACTACTACTGCTACTACAACCACAACTACTACTACTATTACTATGCTTTAATGACTCCTACTTCTACTCATACTGCTGCTGTTGCTACTGCTGCTACAACTGCTATAACAACTACTAGTGCTACTACTACTTTTACTGCTACTACTGATACTGCTGTAACTGCTGCAACCACTACTAGAACTTCTACTACTACTACTGCTACTAATGCAACTACTGCTACTACTACTAATTCAACTACTATGACTACTAATACTACTACTACTAATGCTTCTATTACTACTTCTACTACTCCTACTTCTACAACTAATTCGCTTCCTACTTCTACTACTTCGGCTACTAGTACTGTGATTACTACTGCTACTATTACCACTACCACGGCTACTACTACAACGACTACAACTACTGCTACTACTACTACTACTGCTGCTGCTAAAACTATTGCGACCACTACTACAATTGCGACTACTACCACTACAACTATCATTATTACTTCTACTGCTCCTACTACTACTGCTACAATCTATTCTGTGACTATAACAACTACTAGTATAGCGACCTTTACTACCACTACTACTACAACTATTGCTACTACTATGGCTTCTGCCACTACTACTGCGGCTATTGCTATAGTAACTACTACTACTACTACTTTGACCACTAGTACAACTATAGCTACAACGACTACCGCTACTCGTACTATTACTGCTACTACTATTAATACTACTACTGTTACTACGACCACTACTACTGGGCTGCTGTTGCCACTACCACTAGTTGTACTACAACAAACAGTTGTTGTGACTATTGCTACTGCAATTGAGACTAGTACTGCTACTACTCTTACAATTGCGACTACTACCACTAATGCCACTACAACTACTACTACTGCTGCTACTACTGCTTCAGCTATTACTACTACTAGTACAACTACTACTGCCACTACCACTAGCACTGCTACTACATCTACTGCTACTACTACTACTACAACAACTACTACTACTACCACAACAACAACAACAACAAAAAAAACTACTACTGCTGCTGCTTCCATAGCTACAACTACTATTGCAACTGCTGCTGCTGCTGCTACGACGACTACAACTAGTACACTCCTCCTACTACTAATACTTGTACTACTACTACAAGTGCCTCTGCTACTACTACTGCTGCTTCTACTACTACACTACTACTACAATTAAAACTGCTAGAACAACTTCTACTCCTAGAACTAGTACTTCTACAGCTACTGCTGCTGCGACTAGCACAACTTCTACTAGAACTACAACTACTACAACAACAACTACAACAACTACTACTACTACAACAACTACTACTGCGAATATTATTACTACGACAACTATTACAACTACTGCTTCTACTAGGGCTACTACTACTACTATTACGACTGCTGTGTCTACCACTACTACAACAACTGCTACTACTACAACAACTACTACTACTATTTCAACTACTACTTCTACTACTATTACTATAGCTACTGCTTCTACTAGTACTACTACTACAACAACTGCTACTACCACCACAACAACAACTACTATTACAACCACTACTTCTACTACTATTACTATAGCTACTACTTCTGCTACTACTACAACTACCACCACCACCACCACCACCACTACTCCTACGACTACAACTACAACGACAACAACAACGACTACTACTACAACTGCGACTGCAGCTACTACAACTGCTACTACAACTGTTACTGCAAACCCTACTACAACAACTACTATTTCTACTATTACTACTACTACTACTATAACTACTATTACTCCAACTTCTACTTCTTCTACTGCTGCTACCACTACCAGTAGTACTGCCGTTGCTACTATTACTGCTACTACTACTACTGCTACAACTATTACTACTCTTGCTGCTACTACTACTACTTATACTCATGCAACTAGAACTACTACTAGTACTACAACAACATTTGCTGTAGCTACAGCTACTCCTACAACCACAACAACTACTGCCATAGTTGCAAGTTGTACTCGAACTGCTACTGCTGCTGCTAGTACTACACTACTACTACATCTGCCAGTACTCTTACTACTAGTACTCCAACAATAATTACAATCACTACAACTACTAATATTACTACTACTACAGCAACTTCTACTACAACACTGATCGCCACTAATACTACGACTACTAGAGCTACTACTACTACTAATTCTATTACCATGACTCTACTACTACTAAAAGTTCTACAACTACTACTACTACAAGTATTACACTATTACTACTAGTAGTACTATTGATGCTACTACCATTGCTACACTACTACTTTTACTACTACTACTACAACTTCTACTACTACTACTACTACTACTGCGACTACTATTACTACCACCACTACAACTACTACTACCACTACTACTAGAACTACTAATACTACTACTTCTACTACTAATACTACTACTACTACTACTACTACTGCAACTACTCCTCTTAACACTCTGACTATTATTACTACTACTAGTACTACTGCTGCTGCTGCTACTCCGACTATAACATTTCTTACTTTTATGACTGCTATGACTACTACTACAACTATTGCAATTGCTGCTTCTACTACCACAAATTCTTCTTCTACTACTACTACGATCACTAGTACTGCTGCTACTTCGATTACTACTATTACAACTACTACTCCTAATATAGTTGCTACTTCTACTACTATTGCTACTATTACTACTGTTACAACTACTACTGCTAATACTACAACTACTATGACTACTACTACTTATGTTACAACTACTACTATTATTACTACTACTACTACTGCTCCTACTAATACTAGACCAACTACTTCTCCAACTACTACTGCTGCTGCTGCTGCTACTTCTACTACTGCTTCTACTACAACTACAACTACGGATATTACAACTATTGTTGTAGCTGCTATGACTACTGCTACTACCCCTATAACAACAATTACTACTACAACTAGTATTACTCCAACTTCTTCTACTTCTATTGCTATTGCTAGAACAACAACTACTACTGCTACTACTACTACTGCTATGACTACAACTACTACTATTACTACTAATACTACTGCTACTGTCGCCGCAATTGCCACCATCACTACTACAATAGCTTCTACTACTACTGCAGCTGCTGCTAATACTATATTGCAACTACAACAACCAGTGCTCATACTCCTAGTACTCCTACAATAATTACGCTTACTACTACTACTAGTACTACTACTATTAGTGCTACTACTATTTCTACTACAACGACAACTCCTATCGCCATTAACATTACTACTACCAGAACCACTACTACTACTAATTTACTTCAATGATGACTACTACTAGTACTACTAATTATACTACAATGACTACGACCAGTATTGCTACTACAACTACTACAAGTACTACTACTACTACTACTGCCACTGCAACTACTACTACAACTACTACTATTTCTACTACTACTATTGTTGTAGCTACTACTACTACTACTGTTACTGCTACTGCTGCTGCTGCTACTATTACTACTACTACTACTACTACAGCTGCTATTATTATAACTACAACTACCACTACTACTGCTGCTACTATTATTACAACTACAACTATTACTACTACTACTACAACAACAACAACTACTACTACTACTCTACTACTATAACTACTACGACTACTACGATTGCTACTACTACAAGTACTACTACTATTACTACTACTATTACTATTATTACTACTTCTACTGCTATTGCTACTACTACTGCTACTATTACTACTACTATTACTACAACTGCTACAACTACAATTACTACTACGATTGCTATTACTATTACTTCTACTGCTATTATACTACTACTACAACTACTGCTACTACTACTACAATACTACAACTTCTACTACTACTACTACTACTACTGCTGCTACAACTACCACTACTGCTTCTATTGCTACCACTACTACTTTGTCTAACACTATTACTATTACTGCATGTACTACTGCTGCTGCTGCTACTACTACTACTACTACTACAACTACTACTACTACAGCTACCATTACGTCTCTTACTACTACGACTACTACTATTGCTACTACTTCTACGCCTATTCCTTCTGCTATTACTCTTCCTACTACTACTACTACTACTACTACTACTACTACTTCTGTGACTACTACTACTTCTATTACCACTAATATTACTGCTACAACTACTAGTACTACTGCTACTACTACAACTACTTCTGTCGCTACTTCAACTACTACTGCTGTTACTATTACTACTACTACTGCTACCGCTACTGCTACTACTATTATTACTACTACTATTACTACTACTATCATTATTATAACTACTACAACTACTATTGTTACGATGACAACTACTGATAGTCCTATTATTGCAAATGCTACTACTACTACAACTACAACTAGTTGTAGTAGTAGTAGTAGTAGTAGTAGTAGTAGTAGTAGTAGTACTTCTACTCCTACTACTACTACTACTTCTACTACTCCTACCACTTCTACTACTACTACAACTACCGATTCTGTTTCTACTGCTGCTACTGCTACCACTTCTACTACAACTATTTCTGTTGCTGCAACTCCTGCTACTGGAACTCCTACTAATATGACTACTACTAATTCTATGGCTACTACTACTACGACTGCTGCTACTACTGCTTTTAGTTCTGCGACTACTAGTTCTACTACTCCGGCAACTAGTACGATTACTGTAAATACTTCTACAACTACTACTACTTCTATTATTATAACTACTACGACTTCTACTACTCCAACTACTTCTACTAGTAGTAGTACTACTACTACTACTACCACTACTACTACTCAAACTACTACTGCTGCTATTACTC
The DNA here is from genome assembly GCA_005019695.1 of Trichopus zeylanicus subsp. travancoricus. Taxonomy (NCBI): domain Eukaryota; kingdom Viridiplantae; phylum Streptophyta; class Magnoliopsida; order Dioscoreales; family Dioscoreaceae; genus Trichopus; species Trichopus zeylanicus. The sequence continues at coordinate 8,518 of RXID01015347.1, forward strand.
CTATGACTACTACTACTACTAGTACTACTATTACTACTAGAACTAGTACTACTAGTACTACTACCACGACTACTACTACTATTACTATTACGACAATAATTACTTCTACTACTACTATTACTACTACTACTACTTTTGCTGCTATTGTTACTGCTACTTGTACTATTGTAACTACTACTACTATTGTTGTTCTTGCTGCTACTCCTACTGCTAATACTACTACTAGTACTACTACTAATACAACTTTTCCTATTGCTACTACTACTACTCCTAATACTACTCCTATTGCTTCTACTATGATTACTACTTCTACTACTACTGCTACAATTACTACTACTAGTACCGCTACTACTCTACTCCTACTCTAACTACAATTACTACAACTAGTACTGCTACTACTGCTTCTAATACTACTACTATTGCTTCTACTGTTGCTACTTATATTGCTACTACTGTTACTACTAATACTCCCAGTACTACTACTACTATTGCTACCACTACTACTACTTCTACTTCTACTACTACTACTACTACTATTGCTAATAGTACTACTACCACCACTACTACTACTTCTACTGCTACAAGACTAGCTACTACTGCTACTTCTACGGATGCTATTATTACGGCTGCTGTGGTAGTAGCTATAGGAGTTGCAGTAGTAGCAGTAGTAGTTATAGCAGAAGTAGTAGTAGTAGAAGTTTTGTTAGTAATTGTACAGTAGTAGTGGTGGTAGTAGTAGTAGCAGTAGTAGTGGCAGAAATAGGACTAGTAGTTGCAATAGAAGGAGTAGTAGTAGTAGTAGTAGTAGTAAGAGTAGTAGCAGTGGCAATAGTAGTTGCAGTAGCAATAGTAGCAGTATTCGGAAAAGTAGTAGTAGTAGAACTTATAGCAGTAGTACCATTAGCAAAACGAGTAGTTGTAGCAGTAATAGTAGTAATAGTAGTAGTAATTGTGGTATTAGTAGTAGTAATAGTAGTAGTTGTTGGAGTAGTTGTAATGGTAGTACTAGTAGTAGTAGTAGTAGTACTGTAGTAGTAGTGGCAGTGGAGGTAGCAATAGTAGTAGTTGTAGTAGTAGCAGTAAAAGTAGTAGTTCTAGTAATCATAGTAGTAGTAGTACTAGGATTGGTAGTAGCAGTAGTAGTAGTAGCATTCGTAGACGTAGTTACAGAACTAGTAGTAGTAGGAGGAGCAATAATAGTAGTAGAAGTAGTAGTAGTAGTAATAGTATTAGTAGTAATACTAGTAGTAGTTGTAGTAGCAATAGCAGTAGTAGTATTAGTTGAAGTAGTGGTAGTTATAGTAACAGAAGTAGTAGTAGTTGTAGCAGCAGTAAGAGTAGTAGTAGTAGTAATAGTTATAGTAGGAGCAGCAATAGTGGTAGTACAAGTAGTAGTAGTATTAGTAGCAGTTGTAGTAGTATAAGTAGTAGTAGTAGTGGCAACTATTGCAGTAGCAAGTATAGTAGCGGTTGCACTAGTAGTAGTAGCAGTAGCTGTCGTAGTTACAGTGGTAGTAGTAGTAGTTTTAGTTGTACTGTTGTAGCAGTAGCTATAGTAGTAGTAGAGATAGTAGCAGGATTAGTAGAAGTAGTAGTAGTAGTTATAGTAGTAGCAGTAGAAGTAGGTGTTGCAGTAATCATAGTAGTAGTAGCAATAGTAGAAGTTGTTCTAGTAGTAGTATTAGTGGTAGTTGTAGTAGAAGTAGCAGTAGCAGGAGTGGTAGGAGTAGTAGGAGTAGTAGTAGTTGTAGTAGCAGTTGGAGTAGTAGTTGTTGTAGTAGCAGTAGGAGTACTAGTAGCAGTAGTAGTTGTAGAAGTAGTAGTGGTAGCAGTAGTAGAAGTAGCAGTAGTAGTAGTAGTAGTAGTAGTAGCAACAGTAGTAGTAGTAGTATAAGTAGTAGTTGTTGTTATTGTTGTTGTTGTTGTTGTATTAGTAGTGGTAATTGTAGTACTTGTTTGAGCAGTAGCAGTGTTAGCAGTAGTAGTTGTTGTAGTAGTATACTAGTAGTAGCTGCAGTAGCAGTAGTAGTCTTAGTAGTAGTAGTAGTAGAAATAGCTGTAGTAGGAGTAGTAGTTGTAGAAGTAGTAGTAGTAGTAGCAATCAGAGTAGTGGTAGTAGTAGTAGTAATAGTAGTAGTAGTAGTAGTAGTAGTAATAGCTGTAGCAGCAGTAGTAGAAATAGTAGTTATTGTTGTAGTAGTGGTAGTAGTATTAGTAGTTGTAGTAGCGACAGTAGCAATAGTAGTAGTGGTAGTAGTAGCAAGAGTAGTAGTTGAAGTAGTAGTAGTAGTAGTAGCGGTAGCATAAGTACTACTACTAATCCTGCTCATACTTTTGCTACTACTACTACTGCCATTTCTGCTACTCCTACTACTACTATCACTTATGCCACAACTGCTACTATTTTTAGTACATCAACATCTATTCCTGCACTTGCTACTACTACCATTACTCCTGCTCCTACTACAGCTACTCCTAATATTGTTGTTGTTGTTGCTGCTAGTATAACTTTTACTACTGCTACTGCTCCTGCTGTCGCTGCTATGTCTATAGTGACTCCTACTACTATGACTAATATTGCAACAACTACTAGTACTCTTAGAACTACTTGCCTTACTACTGCTACCACTACAACAACAACTACTACTATTGCTATTACTACTACTGCTGCAACTATTGCAACTGCTATAATTGATACTACTACTACGACAACTATGAATACTACTACTACAAGTACTACTCCTACTAATACTACTACGACTACTATTATTAATACTACTACTACCATTACTACTACTATTGTTACTAGTCCTACTACTACTACTAATACTGCTACTTCAACTGCTACTACTACGACTAACACTAGCGTAGCCCCTTGTACTATTACTACTTCTACAACAATAATGACGATAATAACAACTTCTGCTACTACTACTGCTACGCCTAGTACTACTACTACTATTATTGCTGCTACTACTACTACTTCTACTTCTACTACAACTGCTACGACTACTACTACTATAATTACCACTACTTCTACTGCTGCTATTACTTCTATGGCTAATGCTACTACTACTACTACTACATTTCCTACTGCTACTGATACTGCTACTGCTACTACTACTACAACTGCTGCTACTTCTATTTCTACTAATACTACTACTACTACTACTACTCCGGTAGCTGCTCCGACGACTTCTACTTCTACTACTTCTACTACTACTACAGCTGCTACTACTACGACTGCTACTACTGATTTCGCTACTACTACTACTAATACTAGCATTATTATTATTACTACTATTATTATTGCTACTACTACTACTATTACCACAACAACTTCAGCAAATACTACTACAACAACAACAACAACTATTACTACTACTTCTTGTACTACTACGATTGCTGCTACATCTACTTCTGTTGCAATTACTATTTTTACTACTACTACTAATGCAGCAACTACTACTACTAATACTAATATTGCAATACTATGACCCCTACTACTACTCCTCCTCCTACTACTCCTAATACTGCTGCTCCTAACACTCCAACTACCACTACTACTACTACTACTACTACTACCACTACTACTTCTACTACTACTACAACTACTAAAACTACTACGCTACTAACGCTACTACTGCGACTACAACTATTACTCCTAAAACTACTACTGCTATTAATATTACTCCTACTACTTCTACTACCACACTAGTACTACTACAACAATAACAACAACAACAACTACAACTACTACTAATGCTAGTACCACTACTGCTACTACTGCTATTGCTACTACTACAACTGCTACAACAACAACAACGACAGCTGCTACTATTACTACTACAACAACAACAACTACGACGACGACTGCTACTACTAGAACTACTACTACTACTACAACTACTTCTATCACTACTACCTGTACTACCACTACGGCTACTAGTACAAGTTCAATTTCTACAACTGCCACTCCTACGAAACATACCACTACAATTACAACTACTATGGCTACTACTACTGCTACTACTACTACTACTACAACTATTACTACTACTACTAGTACTGCTACTCCTGCTACTACTAATACTACTACCACAACTACTAGTCTCACTACTACTGCTACTACTATTACTATTACTACTACTACCACAACTATAACAACAACCACTACTACTATTGAAATGACTAAGACTATTCCAACTTTTACTCCTACTATTGATAATACTACTGCTACTACAACTACCACTCCTACTTCTACTAATACTCTTGCTACTACGATTAATACTGCAACTTTTACTCCTACTATTGATAATCCTATAGCTACTACTATTACTATTCCTACTACAACTCCAACTCCTACTACTACAACTACCACTACTCCTATTACTACTGCTAGTACTACTACTACTACTACCACTACTATGATTAATACTAATATAACTATTAGTGCTACGACTACTGCTACTACAACTACTACTACTGCTGCTTGTTTTACTACTATTACTACCACTACTGCTAATACGACTACTACTGCTACAACAACAACTGTTGCAACTACTATTACTACTACTTCTACTAATACGACAACAACAACAACAACAACTACTACAACTACTACTACAACAACAACAACTACTACTACAATAACAATAACAACTACTACTAATGCTACTGTAACAACAACAACAACAACAATGATAATCACTACTACTATTACTATTACTATGACTACTTTGACTGCTACTATTCCTACTCCTACCCCTACTACTATAACTACTACTACTGCTATTGCAACAGTTACTACTACTTGTACTACTACTCCTACTCCAACTCCTACTCCTACTATTACTCTTGCTACTACTACTTCTACCACCACAACTACCACTATTGTTACTACTCTTATTGCTGCTACTGCTGTTGCTGCTAGTACCATAACTACAACTACAACTACTAAAACTACTATTACTACAAGCACTAGTATTACTACTACTCCTACTACAACTACTACAACAAGAACTACTTCTACTACTACTACAGCGACTACTACTATTCCTACTCCTACTACTTTTCTTACACCTACCCCTACTCCAACGACTGCTACAACTACTACTCCTACTATGACTACTACAAATACTTCTACTACTACAGCTACTACTCCTACTCCAACTCGTACTACTATTACTACTACTATTACAATAACAACTACTACTGCTACTACTACTATCACTACTACTAGTACTATAACTACTACTATTATTACTACTAGTATTACTCCAGCACCTATGAATACTAATATTACTACTACTGCTACTTCGACATCTACTACTATAATTACTACTACTTCTACTTCTGCTACTACTTCTACTACTACTGCTACTACTACTACAACTATAACACTTACTACTACCGTTACTACTACTTTTGCTTCAACTACTACTACTACTATTCATACAGCTTCGGCTACTGCTACTACTACTACTACTCCTATTAATACCACTGCAACTACTCCCGCTACAACAACAACTATTATTACTGCTGCTACTACTACTTCTACTACTAGTACAATTGCTACTACTACTACTACTACTATTATTACTCCCACTACTACTACTACTCCTACTCCAACTACAACTACTACTACTCCTACTGCAACTACTACTACTAATACTAATACTACTACTTCTGCTGCCAGTATTACTGCTACTACTACTATTACTATCACTATTGCTACTACCACTACTATTACTTTTAAAACTACTTTTACTACTACTACTACTACTACTCCAACTAGTATTGGTACTTGTACTACTAGTATAGCAATGACTTCGATCCATACTGCTACTACTTCTACCTTAGCAACTAGTACTACTATTACTACTACTACTACTGCTACTGCAACTGCTGATGCTATGGCTAATACTACTACTACTAAGTCTAATACTCCTACTACTGCAAGTCCCAGCACACCTATTACTACTGCTGCTGCTGCTACCGCAATTACTACTACTACTTCTATTACTACTGTGGCTACTACTACTGATGCTACTGCTACTCCTACTTTTGCTACAAAAACTAAGATTACTACTAGTACTACTACAACTACTACTAGAACAACAACTCCTACTGCTACCACTACTCTACTACTAGTACTACTTCTACTGCTGCTACTACTTCTATTACTGCTACTGCTACTACTGCTACGACCGTTACTACTGCCACTACTTGTGCTACGGCTACTACTGCTACTACCGCTATCGCCACTACTACTGCTACTACTACTACTACTATTGCTACTACTGCTGATACTGCTAATACTACTACTAGTTATACTTCCGAGACTACTACCACTAATACTGCTGCTGTTGCTACTGCAGCTACTACCATAACCACAACTACTACTACTACTACCACCACTATTACTACTACTGCTACTAGTGCTACTGCTTCTTCTACTACTACTAATACAACTTGTTCTACTACTCTTACTACTACTGCTAATACTGCTACTACCACTACTTCCACGACTACTACTATTATCACTCTGGCTACAACCGCTACTTCTGCTACTACTAACACTACTAGTACAACAACTTGTACCATGACTACTACTACAACAACTACTACTACTACTACTACTTCTACTACTAACACAGCCTCTACTGCTACTACTGCTACTACTATAGCTACAGCTACTACAACCACTTCTACTACTACAGCTACTGCAACAACCAGAACTACTACAACTACTACTACTACTACAACAACAACAGCTATTTCTACTAGTATTACTATTATTACTACTACTCCTACTACTACTACAACTACTACTAATACTACTACCACAATTACTACCCCTATTACAGCCACTACTACTACTACTTCTACTACTACTAATACCACTTCTCTCACTACTACTACTACTACTACTTCTTCTCCAACTACTTCTACTACTTCGCCAACTATAATGGCTACAACCACTTCTACAGCTACTACTACAAGAACTACTGCTACGATTACTACTACAATAGTTGCTATAGCTACTACTCCTACTATGACTACTACTAGTACTACTTCAACATCTGTTGCTGCTGCTACAACAACAACTACTACTTCTCCTGCTACTACCACTACCGCTACTATGACTTCTACTACTACTAATACTACTACTACTACTACTACTACTACTATGGCTACTACTACAACTCAACTTCTCCTACTACTACTGCTACTACTGCTGCTGCTACTAGTACTATTACTACTACTACTACTACTTCTACTGCTACCGCCACTAATTTTACTACAATTGCTTCTACTACTACTACTGTTACTACTTTTAATACTACTACTACTGCTGCTAATACTACTATTTCTACTACTATTATTACTGCTACTAATGTTACTACTTCAACTTCTACAATAGCTGCTGTTGCTACTAGTAGTACCACTACTGCTACTACTTCTACTACTACTACTACTACTACTATTTTTACGACAACTATTACTACAAGTACTACTAAAGCTGCTGCTGCTACTAGCACACGACTACTACAACCACTACTACCAGCACTGCTACTACTCCAACAACTGCTACAATTACTACTACTAATACTACTACTGCTACTAATACAACTACTATTACACCTACTACTACTATTATTGCTACTGCTACTACACCTACTACTACTACCACAACATTACGACAACAGCTACTACTTCCACAATAACTACTACTACTACAACATCTCCTATTGTTACTACTACTACTCCTCCTACTACTACTCCTACGCTATTGCTACTACCAATCCTACTGCTACGACTTCTACTACTACTTCTCCTACTAGTACAACAACTACCATTGCTACTACTACTACTACTACTACTACTCCTACTACTACTATTACTACTACTACTTCTACTATTGTTACTACTACTTCTTCTAGTACTGCTACTATTGCTTCTTCTATTTCGACTCATACTACTTCTAGTACTACTACTACTACTAACACTTCTAGTACTGCTACTAATACTACTTCTGTTCCTACTAATAATTCTGCTGCTACACCAACTACTCCTACTACAACATCTACTACTACTACTACTACTATTGCTAATAGTCCTATTACAACCATCACTACTACTTTTACCTCAACTACTACTACTACTGTTACTAGTACACCTACTACTCCTACTAATACTACTTCTACTACTACTACTACAACTATTAGTGTTGCTGCGACTCAAACTATTACTACTACTACTACTTCTACTGCTATTGCCACTAATTTTACTATAATTGTTTCTACTACGACTGTTGCTACTACTTTTACTACTACTATTGCTAGTACTACTACTACTACTTTTTCTACTACTGTTACTACTACTACTAATGCTATACTACAACTTCTACTACACCTACTACTACAACTAGTACTACCAGTACTACTACTACTACTACTACTACTACTGCTGCTGCTGCTGCTCCAACTTATGCCACTACTACTATTTCTACTACTACTTTTACTACTAGTATTACTGCTGCTTCTGCTACTAGTACACTAGTACTACAACTACAACTACTAGCATTGCTACTACTGCAACAACTACTATAATTACTAATAATAATACCACTACTGCTACTAAAACTACTACTAGTACACCTACAACTACTACTATTGCTACTGCTACTAGACCTACTACTACTACTACTATTACTACCATTACTAGTACTTCTACAACTACCCCTACTACTACTATGCCTACTAATACAACTACTACAACTACAACTCATCCTATTGTTAATACTACTATTAGTACTACTACTACTACAACTTCTCCTATTACTACGACTACTACTACTCCTACTACTACTCCTACCACTACTACTACTCCTATTGATACAACTTCTACTACTCCTTCACCAACGAGTACAACAACTACCACAACTACTACTCCTGCTGCTACTGCTATTGCTACTACTACTACTCCAACTCCTACTCCTACTGCTACACCTAATACTGCTTCTGCAGCTATAACTACTACTATAACAACTACTACAGCAACTACTACTTCTACTACTACTACTACTACTATTATTGAAACTACTATGACTTCAACTACTACTATTACTACTGTTGCTACTGGCACTTCTACTACTACTCCTATTCTGAAAACTAGTATTGCTACTGCTACTTCTACTATTGCTTCTACTACTGTTTCTAGTGTTGCTACTACTGCTTCTACTGTTGCAACTCCTACTACTACTACTACTAATCATCCCAATACTACTACTAATACTACTTCTGTTCCTACTAATACTTCTTCTCCTAAACCGACTACTCCTACTACAGCTTCTACCACTACTACTACTACTAATACTATTGCTACCACTTCTACTACTACTACTACTATTGCTAATAGAACTACCACCACCACTACTACTTCAGCTACTACTACAAGATCTACTACTACTACTACAACTACTACTACTACAATTACTACTACTACAACCACTACTACTACTATTCCTACTACTACTACTACTACTACTACTACTAATACTACTACAACTACTATTACTACTAATACTTCTACTTCAACTGCTACTACTGCAACTAAAACTAGTACAACCCCTGGTACTAGTACTACTTCTACATTAACAATGACGACAACACCAACTTCTGCTAACTACTGCTGCTACTGCTACTACTACGACTACTAGTACTCCTACTACTACTACTTCTACTACCACTACTATTAGAACAACAATAACTACTACTACTGCGGCTGCTACTAGTACTAACGCTGCTGCTACTACTACTCGGGCTGCTACTACGACTACTACTACAACTACTACTTCTTCTACTGCTACAACTGGTAGTACTACCACTACTACTCCAACTTCTACTTCTACAACTACTACAACTTTTGCTTCTACTATTACTACTTCCACTATTGCTTCTATTACTGCTAGTTCTATTACTACTACTACTCCTATTATTGATTCTACTACTATTACTACTACTACTGAACTACTACTACTATTACTACTACAACCAATACAGCTACTACTTAGACTCCTATTGCTACTACTACTATTACTACCACCACTATTACTACTACTACAACAACTACTACTACTACAACTACAATTAGAACTACTACTAAGGTTACTACTT
>RXID01015347.1:18718-31852 GCA_005019695.1 Trichopus zeylanicus subsp. travancoricus
ATTACTATTATTAGTACTACAACTATTACTACTATTAGTACTACTGCTACTACAGCTACTGCTAATACTACTACCACAACTACTAGTCTTACTACTGCTGCTACTACTACTACTATTACTACTACAACTACAACTACAACAACAACAACTACTGCTACTATTGAAACGACTAATACTATTCCTACTCTTACTCCTACTATTGATAATACTACAACTACTACAACTACCACTCCTACTACTACTCATACTACTGCTACTACTACTCCTACTCCAACTCCTACTACTATTACTACTACTACGATTAATACTAATATTACTACTACTGTTGTGACTATTGCTACTACATCTCCAACTACTACTACTACTCCCACTACTATTACTACTACTACTAGTAATATGACTATTGCTCCTATTGCTACAATAACAACTATTGCAACTAATATTATTACTACTACTAATACGACGACGACAACAACAACAACAACAACTACTACTACTACTAGTACTACTTCTACTATTACTCCTGTTGCAACTACTACTACCACTATTATAACAACAACTACTACTACAATAACAACAACTACTACTACTGATACTACCACTACTACTACTACTACTACTATTACTACTACTACCACTACAACGACAACAACAACAACAACAACTACTACTACAACTACTATTAATACTACTACTATTACTACTACCATTCCTACTCCTCCTACTACTGCTTCCACTACGACTACTATTCTATTACTACATTTGCTACAATTATTAATACTAGTACTACTACTACCCCTACTCCTACTCCTACTACTACTACTACCACCACCACAACTACCACTACTGCTACAACTACTATTGCTTCTACTGCTGCTGTCACTACTACCACAATTGCTATTACTATTACTAAAACTACTACTATTATTAGAACAACAACTACTCCTACTACAACCACTACAACAAGAACTGGTGCCACTACTACTACTACGACTACTAATATTCCTACTCCTATTCCTACAACAACTACTATTCCTACTTCTGCCCCTGCTCTTATGACTGCTACTACTACTAATCCTAATACTACTACTACTGCTGCTACTACTACTCCTCCTAATACTACTACTGCTCCTGCTACTACTACCCCTACGACAACCCATGCTACTACTACTACTATTAATACTACTACAACTACTGTTACAACAACTACAACTACTACTGATGCTGCTGCTGCGCTAATTCTACTAGTACTACCTCAAATACTACTACTACTGCTACTAATACTATTACTACTTCTACTGCTGCTATCACTACTAATGCCACTACAACTACTGCTACTACTGCTACAACTACTGTTGCTATTGCTACAACTAATTCTACTACTACAACGGCTACTACTGCTGCTATTTCTTTGACTAATACTACTACGACAATTGCTACTGCTGCTGCTTCTACTACTATAGCTACTACTACAACAACAACTAGTTCTGCTGTAGCTACTACAACTATTGCTACTGCAACTACTACTACTAACACCACAATCTCTGCTACTGCTGCTACTATTACTACTAGTGCGACTCCTAATACTACTACCGCTACTACTACTGTTATTGTTGTTGCTGCTGCTACTGCTGCCACTACTAATGCTACTACTGCTACCACTACTACTACTGCAGCTGCTGCTACAACTACTCCTACTACCGCTTTTGCTACTATTAATATTACCTCATATACTACAACTACTACATCTACAACTACAACTACAACTACTATTACTGCTACTACTACTACTACCACCACCACCACCGCTACGACTAGTGCTACTACTACTACTACTACTACTATTTCTATAACTACACCTACTACTGCTTTTGCTACTATTGATATCACTTCATATACTACAACTACTACTTCTACTACTATAGCTACTACTACGGCTACTACTATTATATTACTACTACTACTACCGCTATGACTACTACTGCAACTACTACTGCAACAACTGCTACTCTGAGTACTACTACTACTGCCATTGTTACTACAATAGCTGTTACTAAGACAACTAGCATAACAACTTCTACTATCACAACTACTGCTACTACCACTACTACTTCTGCTACAACTACTGCTTCTTCTACTACCACTACTGGTACTACTGCTTCTTCTACCACTACTAGTGCCATTGCTACTACTGTTGGAACAACTACTCCTACTAGTATGAATACTACTACGATAACAACCTCCGCAATAACTACTAGTACTATATCTACTACTACTACTACTACTACTACTGCTGCTGCTGTTGCTACTGCTACTATTACTACTATTACTTCACCGACTACTACTACTACGGCTACACCTACTACTTCAACTACTACTACTTCAACAATTAATACTACAACTACTACTACTGCCACCACTACTACCACTACTTCTACTACTACTATTACTACTACTACTACAGTGCTAATGTTATTAGAACTACTACCTCTACTACTACTACAACTTCTATGAGTTCTACTATTGCTATTACAACTACTGCTATCACTACTACTGCTGCTATAACTAATACTAATACTGCTATTACTACTACTACTACTACTACTACTATGTTGCGACTTCTATTACAACTACCGCAACTACTTCAACTAATACTACTAACACTGCTATTGCTACTACTGTTACTACTAGTGCGACTCCTAATACTATTACTCGTACGACTACTTCTACTACAACTACTACTGCTGCTGCTACTCGTACTGCAGCAGCTGCTGCTGCTGCTCTACTACTAATGCAACTACTACTACTACCACCACCATCACAACAACAACAACTACTATTGCTACTACCACTCCTCCTCCTCCTACTACTATTACATTACATACCACAACTACTCCTACTACTACTACTGCTACCATTGTTATTAATACTGCTACTGATACAACAACTACTGTGGCTAGTACTATTACTGCTACTAATGTTACTACTAGAACTAGTACTCCTATTACTAATACTAGTACCACTACTAATACTACTACCACCACCACCACTACAACTACCACAACTATTGCTACTACTATGACTATTACTACTATTGTTGCTACTACTACCAATACTACAACGACCTCTACTACTACTACAACTACTATTGCAATTGCTACTATTACTAATGCTACTAATCCTACTACTACAACTACAACAACAATAACTACTACTACAACTACTACTACTCCTACTACTACTGCCACGACAACGACTACTACTAGCACTGCTACTACTCATACTACTACGCCTACTACTACTCCAACTACTGCTACTGCTACTATTACTATTACTTCACATACTACAGATACTACTTCTACTGCCATAACTACTACTACCGCTACCGCTACTGCTACGACTACTACTCCTACTACTGTTGTTATTGCTGATGCTTCTACTACTGCTACTACTGCTACTGCTACTACTACTGCAACTACTACTACTACAACTACGAATACCACAACCACTACTACTACTGCCATTACAACTACTACAACGACAACTACTATAACTAATACTACTACAAAATCTTCAACTACTACTACTACTGCCATTACTCCTCCTCCTACTACTTCTACTAATACTACTATTGCTACTACTACTACTGATATTACTTCGCCAACTACTACTACTACTCCTGCTATTACTACTACATCTACTACTACTACCACTACTACTTCTACTACCACTTCTACAGCCATTACTACTTCTACTGCTACTACTACTACTACTAGTACTATAACTACTACTACTGCTGCTACTCTAATGCTGCTAGAACTACCTCTGCTAGTACTACTTCTACTACTACGACTACTGCTACCACTACTACAACTAATACTACAACTGCTACTAATACTGCTACTTCTACTAGTGCTTCTACTGCTACTACTTCAACTATAATTGCAACAACTACCACTGCTTTTGCTGCTACTGTTACTACTAATACTAGTATTGCTATTACTTTGACTACTACTTCTACAACCACTACTACTACTACTTCTGCTACAACATAAACTACTACTACTTCTATTACTACTAAAGCACCAATGCTACTACTACTATTGCTATGACTACTACTACCACTTCTACTACTACTACTACTACTATAGCTACTACCGCCACTACTGCTACTACTTCTACAACTACTGCTATTATGACTACTGTTGTTGCAGCTACTACTAATACTACTGTTGCTACTACCAGTAATACAACTACTACAACTGCTACTACTAGCACTACTTCTACTACTGCTACTAGTGCTACTATTGCTACTGCTACTAGTGCTACTACTTCTGCTACCGCTACTACTACTACTGCTACTACTACTACTGCTACTGCTACTACTACTACTGCTACTACTGCTACAACCACAGTTGCTACTACTGACACTACAATTGCTATTGCTCCTACTGCTGCTGCTACTACAACTACCATGACTACTAGCAATAATATTGCTACGAAAACTAGTACTACTTTTGTTGCTACAGCTGCTAATCCTTCTTCTTATACTACTACTACTACAACTAGTACTACTACTCCTACTACAGCTACTACTACTACTACTACAACTACTTCTACTGCTACAACTTCTGCGGCTGTTGCTACTACGACTACTTCTACTGTCGCTACTGCTATTACTAACACTAATTGTACAACAACTTCTACTACGGCTACTTCTGCTACTGTTACTACTACTACTACTACTACGACTACTACTACTACTGTTGTTACAACTACTTCTACTGCTACTGCTAATACATCCCCTACTACTATTGCTACAACTGATACTATTACAAATACTGCTACTATGACTGCTACTACTACTACAGCTACTACAACAACCACTACTACTACAACAAGTACTACAACAACTACCACTACTATGAACACAACAACAACAACAATAACAACTTCAACTTGTACTTCTATTATTACTACTACTGATACTATTACTACTATTACAACAACTGTTACAAAAACCACTACTATTGCTTCTACTACTACTAATACTACTTCTCTCACTACTCCTCCTACCTCTGCTTCTCCTACTACTACTAGTAGTACTACTACTTCTACTACTTCGCATACTACAACTAGTTCTGCCACAACAACTACTACTACTGCTAGTCCTACATCTATTGCTTCTACTACAACTACTACTACTTCTTCTCCTACTACAACAACTACTGCAACAGCTAATTCTACTAGTTCCACTACTACTACTACTACGGCTACTGTAACAACTCAACTTCTCCTCCTACTACTACTACTACACCTACTACAATTACTTCAGCAAGAACTACTACTAGTACTACAATGACTACTACTATTCCTACTCCTATTCCTATAAGAAATACTATTTCTACTCCTTCCCCTACTCCTATGACTGCTACTACTACTCCTACTACAACTACTCATAATACTACAACTGCTGCTGCTACTACAACTTCTATTCCAACTCGTACTACTACTACTTCTACTACTCCTAATGCTACTACTACTACTACTCCTACTCCAACTCGTTCTACTACTTCTACTACTACTACAATTACAACAACAACAACAACTACTACTACTACTACTACCACAACTATTACTACCATTACCACTACGATTACTGCTACACCGACGAATACAACAGCTACTACACCTACTACTGCTGTTGCCACTACTTCTACTATGGCTTCTACTACTACTACTCATACAGCTTCTCCTATTGCTAGAACCACTACTACTCCTATTAATACCACTACAACTACAACTACTACTACAACAACAACTACTATTGCTACAGCTACTAATACTAGTAGAATTGCAACTACTCCCACTACAACTACTATTCCTACCCCAACTACTACTACTAGTACTACTACTACTACTTCTGCTGCTAGTATTGTGACTACTACTAATATTACAATTACTATTACTACTACTACTATTACTTCGAATACTACTTTTACAAAAACCACTACTACTAGCACTAGTACTTGTACTACTAGTAGAACTACGACTTCTGTTGCTACTACTACTACTTGTACTAGTACAACTAGTACTACTACTATTATTGCTACTTCTACTACTGCTATTGTTGATGCTGCGACTGCTACTACTATTGCTAAGTCTACTACTCTTACTACTACCGCTCGTACTACAACTACTAGTCCAAGCACTCCTCCTGCTACAACAACTGTTGCTGCCATGATTACTATGCTACTACTGCAACTATTGTTACTACTACTTCTGCTATTACTACTACTGCAACTAGTACTACACCTACTTTTGCGACTAACATTAACATTACTACTACTACTACAACTACTACTACTAGAACAACAACTCCCACTGCTACTGCTACTCTACTACTAGAACTACTTCTACTACTGCTGCTATTACTACTAATGTTACTAGTGCAACTACTTTTTTGAAGGCTACTTCTACTACCACCGCCACCGCTACATCTACTGGTACTACTACTACTATTATTGCTACTAATGCTGATACTAGTAATACTACAATTGCTACTACTTTAACTACTGCTACTACTATTACTACTAGTTACACTTCTAATACTACTACTACTACTACCCCTACTACTACAGCTACTATTAACACTACCAGTAAAACAACTTCTATTGTTACTAGTACCACTATTGCTACAACTGCTACTACTACTTTTACTACTACTTCTTCTACTACTACCACTACTATAACTAATAGAGCTACTACTATAACTACCGTAACAACTAATACTACTACAACTACAAATACTGCTGCAACTACAAATACTACTACTACAACAACTTCTACTACTATGACTACTACCACTCCTACTACTACTACTACTACTACTACATTTACGACAACTACATCTACCACTACTACTACTGCTGCTACTGCTAGCGCTACTACTACTGCTATTGCTACTGCGGCTGCGACTACGGCTACTACTACTACAACTCCAACAACTACTGCTACTCCTACAACTATTACTACTACTACTAATACGACTACTACTGCTACTACTCTGACAATAACTGTTGCAACTACTATCACTAGTACTACTACTAATACAACAACAACAACAACAACAATAACTTCTACTACTACTGCTACTACTACTACTATTATTCCTCCCACTACTACTACCATCACTATTATTATTACTACTACTACTACTACTACTACTACTACAATGATAAATAGTACTAATACTACTACTACTACAACAACAACAACTACTACTACTACTACTTCTACTACTACTACTATTACTACTAGTACTATTCCCTCTCCTACACCTACTACTACTTCTACTATGACTACTACTACTAATACTACTGCTGCTACAATTACTACTACTTGTACTACTAGTACTCCTACCACTACTCCTGCCACTACTACTATTACTGCTATTACTGCTGCTGCTACTACCATAATTGCTGCTACTGCTACTACTACTACTACTACTAATACTACACCTACTATAATTACTACAACAAGAACTACTACTACTACTTCTACTACTACTACTATGACTACTACTATTCCTGCTCTTGACCCTTCTCCTATGACTGCTACTACTGCTACAACTACCGCTACAACTATTGCTTCTACAACTACTACTATTGTTGCTGCTACTACTACTACTACTTCTACTATTACTACTACTACTTCAACTGCTACTACAACTACTACAACAACAACAACTACTACTGCTGCTACTACTACTACAACGTCAAGAACTACTACTCCTACTATTAGTACTATGCCTGCTGCTAGCACTACTGCTCTTACTACTACTGCGACTACAACTGCTACTGCTATTAGTAGTACTATTACTAATGCTGCTACTACTGGTTCTTCTTCCACTACTACCACTAATTCTACTACTACTTCTATAATTCGTACAACTCTTGCAAATACTACTACTGCTCCTACTAGTACTGTGACTTCTACTATTCATCCTTTATATAACTCATTATCCATCTCCCTACCAATGTATCTACTACTACTTATGTTATTACTCTCCTACTGCTCTATTGCACTACTTACATTTAGTACACCAATATCCACCCCCCATTACAACTACTGCTACTACTTCTCTCGCTTCCACAACTACCGCTCAAACTACAACTGCTACTACTGCTGCTGCTACTACTACTATGGCAACTGCTATTACTATTGCAAATAATACTGCTGCTACTACTATTACAACTGCTGCTGCTACTACTATTACTACTGTTGCTGCTACTACTACTACTACCAATATAACTATTGCGATTGCTGCTGCTACTACTTCAGTTACTAGTACTATGGGTACTACTAGTGTGGCTACTACTACTGCTACTATTGCTACAACTACTACTACTATGCTACTACTAACACAGCTATTGCTACTATAGATACTGCTACTACTACTCCTACTGCAACTACTACTACTACAACTAATGACATTGTCACTACTACTACTGTTACTGCTACTTCTGCTTTTGTGACTGCTACTACTACGACTGCTACAACTGCTACAGCTACTACTCCAGTGCTTCTTCTCCTACAAGTGCTACTTCAACGATTACTGCTACTACTACTACAACAACAACTTATGTTATAACTATTACTGCTACAACTATTACTGCTACTACTACTGTGACTACTATTACAACTAGTACAACAACAACTACAACTACTACTACTACAAATACTATAACTACTACCCCATCTACTTCTTCTCCTACTATTACTATAGTTACAACAACTACAGCTACTACTACTATAATTTCTATAGCAACTACTACTACTACAACTACAATAACTCTGAGTACTATTATTACTATAACAATAACTACTAAGGCTGCTACTATTACAACTACCAATGTTGTGGTTGCTACTACTACTACAACTATTGCTTCTGCAACTACGGCTGCTGCTACTACTACTACTACTACTACTCGCACTACGACAACTACTACTGTTGCTGCTATTACTGCTACTACTTCTACAATAACAAAAACAACTACTACTACTACTACTACAACGACAACTACTACTCCTACTACTACTGTGACTACTACTGCTACTACTACTACTACTACTTCTACTTCTCCTACTACTACTGCGACTACTACTGCTACTACTACTAGTTCTACTACTACTAGCGCTACTGCTATTGCTACTTCTATTACTACTACTACTAATTCTACCACTACTGCTACAACTGGTTCAACTCTTGCAACTACTACAACTGCTCCTACTAGTACTACAACTTCTATAGTTCCCACTTCTCCAACTACTTTTTTTGCTTCTGCTGCGGCTGCAGCTGCTACTTCTACTACTACTGCTGCTACTATTAGTAATACTGTTGCTACTACTACTACTGCTATTGCTACTGTTGCTGCTCCTATTACTACTACTAATACCTACTTACTATTGCTAATTCTTCCAGCTTCCACAACTACTGCTCATATTAGAACTGTTACTACTGCTACTGATACTACTACTATGGCAATTGCTACTACTTTTGCCATAATATCACTACAACTACTACTAGTACTATAACAACTACTACTGCTGCTGCTACTACTACTATTACTACAGCTGCTGCTACTATTGCTAATATTATTACTAGTGCTACTGTTGCTACTTCTATTAATACTGCTAATACTACTGCTGCTACTACTTCTCCTTCTTCCACAACTACTGCTCATACTACAACTACTACTATTGCTACTACTGCATCTACTATGGCAATAGCTACTATGGTTGCCGGTGACACCACTGCTACTACTACTACAACAACTGCTGCTGCTGCTGCTACTACAACAACAACAACAACAACAACTACTACTACTACTACTATTGTTGTGCTGCTGCTGCTACCAGTGCAACTAGTGCGACTTTTGTTGCTACTACTTCAGCAACTACTACTACTACTGCTACAATGACTGCTACTTTTCCCATAACTACTGCTACTACTGCTGCTACCACTTCTACTCCTAATACTACTACTTCCACTACTCCAACTACTACTACTCCTAATGCTACTCATATTGCATCTCCTCCTACTACTATTACTACTATAATTACAACAACTACTACTAGCACTACTACTACTACTAATAATAATAATATCGCTACTATAACTATAATTACTACTACTACGACTATAACAAGTTCTACTACTACTTTTGCTATGACAACTACTCCTATTGTTACAGCTACTACTACAACAACTATGACTGCTACTACTATTGCTACTACAACTACTACTACTTTTATGATTACTTTTCGTACTAATTCTACTACTAATACTATAACTACTATTATTACTACTACTATAGCTATTGATATGACTACTACTACTAATACAACAACTACTACTATAGCTACTAAGACTACTACTAGTACAACTACTACTCTGCCACTACTACTACTACCAACAGCATACTACTTCTTCTTCTTCTTCTACTGCTACTACTACTACTACTGCTACTACTACTGCTACTACTACCATGACTACTATGACTACTACTACTACTACTAATGCTACTTCTGAGCTAATACTGCTATTTGTACAACCTATATTGCTTCGACTATTGCTACTGCAACTAATGAAGTAGTAGTAGTTATTATTATTATTATAGCTGGAGTATTAGGTGTAGTAGTAGTAGTAGTAGTAGTAGTAGTAGTAGTAGTAGTAGTAGTAGTAGTAGTAGTAGTAGTAGTAGTAGTAGTAGTAGTAACAGCAGCAGGGCAGCAGTGTAGTAGGAGTAGTAGTAGCAGCACAGCATAGTAGTAGGAGTATAGTAGTAGTAGCAGTCAGCAGCAGCAGCAGTAGTAGTAATAGTAATTAGTAGTAGTAGTAGTAGTAGTAGTAGTAGTAGTAGTAGTAGTAGTAGTAGTAGTAGTAGTAGTAGTAATGGTAGGAGTAGCAGTAGTAGTAGCAAATGTAGCAGTCATAGCAACTGTAGTAGTAATAGCAATAATAGTAGTAGTAGTTATAGTTGCTATAGCAATAATAGCAACACTTGTACCCGTAGTAGTAGTAGTAGTAGTGGTGGTGGTGGTGATGGCTGTAGTTGTTGGAGTAGCTACAGCAATAGTAGCAGTGGTAGTAGTGGTAATAGTGGCAGTAGTAGTACTAGTAGGAATAGTAGTAGCAGTAGTAGTAGTCGAAGAAGTAGTAGTAGTAGTAGTTGTTGTTGTTGTTGTTGTAGCAAAAGTTGTAGTAGTATTGGTAGCAACAGTAGTCTGAGTAAGAGCCGTAGTAGTAGTAGTAGTAGTAGTAGGAGCAATATTTCTACCAATAGTAGTAGGAGTACCTATTGCGGTAGCTATTGAAGAAGTAGCAGTGCTAGCAATAGTACAGGAGTATCATTAGTGAAAATAATAGTAGTAGTAGTAGTAGTAGGAGTTCCAATTGCTGAAGTAGTAATAGTAGTAGTTACTGTTGTTGTAGTAGAAGTAGCAGTATTAGTAGTAGGAGAAGTAGTTATCATAGCAATGACAGTAGTAGCAGAAGTAGTAGTAGCTATAGTAATAGTTGCAATAGTGGTAGTAATAGTAGTACCAGAGGTGGCAGTTGTAGCAGTAGCAGTAGTAGCAGTAGTCATGGTAGTAGGAGAAGTTACAGTAGTAGTAGCTCCAGCGAAAAAAGTAGAGGGAGTAGTTATGGTAGAAATAGTAGCGTTAGTAGTAATAGAAGTAGTAGGAGTAGTAGTAGTAGTAGTAGTAGTTATTATAGTAGTTGTAGTTGTTGTTGTTGTAGTAGTAATAGTAGTAGCAGTAGCATTGTACTAGTGGTTATAGTAGTAGTAGTAGTTTTAGTAGTTGTAGTAGCAATAGCAGCAATAGTAGTAGTAGTAGAGTAGTTATAGTAGTTGTAGTAGTTTTAGTAGTTGGGGTAGTTGAAGTAGCAGTTGTAGCAGTCATAGTAGTAGTTGTAGTCGCAGTAGTGGTAGTAGCGATGGTAGTAGTAGTTGTTGTTGTACTAGAAGATGTAGCAGTGGTAGTAGTAGTTGTTGTAGTAGTAGCAATAGTAGTAATAGTAGTAGAAGTAGTAGCAGTAGTAGTAGCAGTAGTAGTTGTGGTAGTAGCAGTAGTAGCAGTAGCAGTAGTTGCAATAGTAGTAGTAGTAGTAGTAATATTTATAGTAGTAGGAGTAGTAGTACAAGCTATAACAGTAGTAGAAGCAGTACTAGTAGTTCTTGTAGTAGTAGTAGAAGTAGTTGCAGGCCTAGTATTGGTAGCAGTAGTAGCCGTAGTTGCAATAGTAGTAGTGGTAGTTGTCGTAGTAGAAATAACAATACTAGTAGTAGTAGCAGCAGCAACAGCAGCAGTAGTAGCTGTAGTAGTAGAAGTAGTTGTAGTAGCAAAAGTAGAAGTAGTAGCAGTAGTAGGAGTAGTAGTAGTGATAGTAGTAGTAGGAGTTGTAGTAGCCGTACTAGTAGTAGAAGTAGTAGGAGTAACATAAGTAGTAGTTGTAATTGTTGTAGTCGCTGTAGTAGTAGTTGTAGTAGGAGTAGTAGCTGCAGTAATAGTAATAGTAGTAGGAGGAGTACTAGCAGCAACAGTAGCAGTAGTAGTAGGAGTAGTTGTTGTAGTACCAATATTGGAGCAGCAGTAGTAGTAGTAGCAGTAGCAGCAAAAGCTTTAGTAATAGATTACTAGTAGTACCAATAGTAGTAGTAGTGTTAGGAGTAGCAGCTGCGATTGCTGTAGTTATATAATTAGGAGTAATAGTAGTAGTAGTAGGAGCAGTAGCGGTAGGTGTTGGGGAAATAGTATAAGTAGGAGCAGTAGTAGAAGTTGTAGTAGTATTTGTAGTTGCAGTAATAGCAGAAGTTTCAGTGGTTGTAGTGATAGCAGTAGTAGCAGAAAAAATAGTAGTAGTAGTTGTAGCAGTAGTTGTAGTAGCGAAAGTAGTAGTGGTCGGAGAACTAGTAGTAATATTAGAAATTATAGTAGTACAAGTAGTAGTCGTGGTAGTCATAGTAGTGTTAGCAATAGTAGTAGTAGTAGTAGTAGTAGTAGTAGCAGTACAAGTGGTTGTAGTAGTAACAACAATAGTAGTAGCCATAGCACTAGTAGTAGTAG
>RXID01015348.1:0-82322 GCA_005019695.1 Trichopus zeylanicus subsp. travancoricus
GTAGCAATAGTAGTAGTTATATTAGTAGTTGTCGTAGTAGTAGTAGTAGTAACTATAGTAGTAGGTGAAGTAGTTGTAGTAGTAGTAGTCATATTAGTAGTAGCGATAGCAGTAACTGTAGGAGTAGTAGTTGAAGCAGTAGGAGCAGAATTATTATTATTATTATTATTATTATTATTATTATTTTTAGTAGTAGTATTAGCAGTTGTAGTAGCGGCAGTAGCAGCAGCAGTAGTAGTAGTGGCAGCAGCAGTACTAGTAGTAATATTACTAGTAGTTGTAATAGTAGTAGGAGGAGAAGAAGTAGTAGTAGTAGTAGCAGTAGAAGTAGTAGTGGTAGTTGCAATAGGAGCAGGAGTTGGAATAGTAGTAGTTTCAATAATAGTAGTAGTAGTAGTAGAAGTAATAGTAGTAGTAGTAGTAGTAGGAATAATTGTTGTAGTTATAGTAGTAGGCAAAGTAGTTGAAGTTGTGGTTGTAATACTAGTAGTAGTAGTAGTAGTAGTAGGAGTAGCAGGAGTAGTAGTAGTAGTAGAAGTAGTAGTAGTAGTCGTAGTTGTAGTTGTAGTAACATCAGCAGCAGTAGTTGTTGTTATACTAGCGGAAGTGGTAGTTGTAATAGCATCAGGACCATTGGTAGTAGTAGTAGTTGGAGTGTTAGGAGTAGTAGTAGTAGTAGTTGTTGTTGTAGTAGTACTAGTAGTAGTAGTGTTAGTAGTAATAGTAGTAGTAGCAGTAGTAGTGGGGCTAATAGTAGTATTAGTAGCAGTAGTCGTAGTGGTAGTTGTTGTAGTAGTAGTAGTGGTGGTGGTAGTAGTTGGAATTAGAATTTTATTAGAAGGAGTATTATTTGTAGTGGTGGTGGTAGTAGTAGTAGTTGGAGCAGTAGTCGCAGTTAGAGTTGGAGTAGGAGTAGTTCTCCCATTAGTAGTGGTAGTAGTACACAAGTAGTAGTAGCAATAGTAGCAGCAGTTGTAGTATTTAGCAATGGTGGTAGTGGCAATAGTTGGAGTAGTAGTCATTGTAGTAGTAGTTGTGCTAGTAGTAGTGGTGGTAGTAGCGGTAGAAATAGTGGTGGTAGTAGTAGTAGTAGTAATAGGAGCAGTGCTAGTACTAGTAGCAGCAATAGTAGTAGTAGTAATAGCAGTAGAATCATTAGTAGCCATAGCAATAGTAGCAGTAGTAGTACTAATAATAGCAGTAGTAGTAGCAGGAGTAGTAGTGGTCGTAGGTGTAGAAGTAGGATCAGTAGTAGTAGTAGTATGAGTAGTAGTAATATTGTTACTGTTAGTAGCAATCGTAGTAATGGTAGTAGTAGTAGTTGGAGCAGCAGTAGTAGTAGTTGTAGTAGCAGAAGCTATAGTTGTAGTAGTAGTAGGAGTGTTTGGAGTAGTAGTATTAGTATGACAAATAGTATGAGTAGTAGTAGTAGGAGTAGTAGTAGCAGTAGCAATAGTCATAACAGTAGTAGTTGTAGCAGTTCTAGTAGTAGTAGTTATTGTTGTTGTTGTTTTTTTTGTATTAGATGTAGTAGTAGTCATAGTTGTGGTAGTAGTAGTAGTAGTAGTAGCAACACTAGTAGTAGGAGTTGGAGTAGGAGTGGTAGTTGTAGTAGTAGTAGTAGTGGTAGTAGTAGTTGGAGTAGTAGTAGTAGAAGTAGTCATAGCAGTAGTAGCAGCAGTAGTAGTAGAATTTGTAGAAGTAGTAGTAGCGACAATAGTAGTAGTAGTAGTCGTAGTAATAGTAGAAGTTGTAGTAAAAGTAACAACAGAAGTAGTAGTTGTTGTATTAGTAGTATAAATTATAGTAGTACTAGTAGCAGTAATAGGATTAGTTGGAGTAGTTGTAGTAGTAGTATTAATATTAGTAGTAGCAATAGTTGTTTTGTTTGTAGCAGCAGCAGAAGTAGTAGTACTAGTAGTAGAAGTTACACTAATAATAGTAGCAGCTGCAACATCAGCAGTAGTTGTAGTAGTAGTAGTATTACAAGTAGTAGTAGCAGTTATTGTGGCAGTTGTAGTAGTAGAAGTAGTAGTAACAATAGTAGCATTAGAAGTGTAACTGTAGTTGTAGTTGTAGTAGAAGTATTAGGAGTAGTAGTGGTAGCAGTAGCTGCAACAGTAGTAGTTGTAGTAGTACTAGTAAGCCGCAATAGTAGTAGTTGTAGTTGTAATAGAAGTAGTAGTTGCAGTAGTAATAGTTGCAATAGTACCAATAGTAGTAGTAGCAGTAGCAGAAGCAATATTAATAATTGTAGTAGTAATAGTACTAGTAGTAGCAGTAGTAGTGGTAGTAGTAGTTAAAGTAGTAGGAGTAGGAGTAGTAGTCAGAGTTGGTTTAGGAGGAGGAGTAGTATTAGTAGTAGTAGTTGTTGTTGTAGTAGTTGTAGTAGTAGAAGTAGTAGTGTTAGTATTAGTAGTATGAGTAGCAATAGTAGTAGTTGTAGCAGCAGCAGTAGTAGTAGTAGTAGTAGTAGTAATTATAGTAGCAGTTATAGTTGTCATTGTAGTAGTTGTGGTAGTAGTAGTAGTAGTAGTAGTTGAAGTAGCAGTACTTGTTGTTGTTGTACTAGTAGATGTAGGAGTAGTAGTAGTGGTAGTAGTATGAGTTGGAGTAGTAGTATTTGGAGTATGGGTAGTAGTCGTTGAAGGAGGAGTAGTACTAGTAGGATTTGGAGTACGAGTGGCAATAGAGGTAGTTGTTGTAGTTGGTGTGGCGACAGTAGTGTCAGTAGTAGTAATGGTAGTATTAGTTGCAGTAATAAGAGTGGTGGTGGTAGTAGTAGTGATAGTAGTAATAGAAGTAGTTGTAATAGTAGTAGTAGTGGTGGTGGAAGTAGTAGTAGTAGTTGGAGTAGGGGTAGTAGTGAGTGGTGGTAGTAGTACTAGGAGTCAGAGTAGTGGTGGTGGTGGTAGTAGTTGTAGTAGGAGTAGTAGTAGTGGTAGCGGTAGTAGCAGTAGTTGTAGTATTAGCAGTAGTACTAGAAGTAGTAGGAGTAGTAGCAGTAGTACTAGTATAAAAGTAGTAGAAGTATTAGTAGAAGAAGTAGCAGGAGGAGTAGCAGTAGCAGCAACAACAGTAGTAGAACTAGTAGAAGAAGTAGCAGTTGAAGTAGTAGTAGTAGTAGTAGTATAGTAGTAACAACCGCAGTGGTAAGAGTAGTAGTCGTAGTAGGTGTAGTAGAAGTAGTAGTATTAGTAGTAGTGGTTGTAGTAGCAGTAGTTGAAGTAGTAGTAGTAATAGTTGGGGCAGTAGCAGTAGTAGCATAAGTAGTACAAGTGCAAATTGTAGTATTAGTAGTAGCAGCAGTTGTAGCAATTGTTGTTGTAGTAGAAGCAGAAGTAGTTCTAGTAGCAATAACAACAGTAGTAGCTATAGCGGTAGTTGAAGCAGTAGTTGTAATAGTATTAGTAGCAGTAGCAGTAGCAGCAGTAGTAGTAATAGTAGTAGTAGCAGCAAAAGTAGCAACAACAGTAGTAGTAGCAGCAGTAGCAGTTGTTGTTGTAGCAGAAGTAGTACAGTAGTAATAGATGTTGTAGCAGTAGAAGTAGTACTAGTAGCAATAGTAGCAACAGTAGTAGTTGCAATCGTAGTAGTAGCTGCAGTAGGAGTAGTTGTAGTGAATATAGTAGCAGTTGTAGTAGTCGTAGTGGTAGCAACAGTAGTAGTAGCCAAAGTGATAGCACTAGTACTAGTAGTGGTAATTGTAGGAACTGTATTAGTTGTAGAATAAGTAGTAGAAGTAGTGCTAGTAGCAGTAGTATTACAAGAAGTAGTAGTGGTAGTAGCAGTAGTAGTAGTAGTAGTAGTAGGAGATGTAGTTGTAGAAGAAGTAGTAGCAGTTGTAGTAGTAGTTCTAGTAGTAGTAGTGGTAGCACTAACCGCAGTGGATATAATAGTTGTTGTAGTAGCAGTAGTAGTAGCAGAAGTGGTAGTAGTTGTTGGAGTTACTGTTCTAATTGGAGTAGTAGCAACAATAGCAGTAGTAGTAGCAGTAGTAGTAGCCGTAGTAGTAGTAGTAGTAGCAGCTATAGTAGTAGTGATAGAAGTAGCCGTAGTAGTAGTATTAGGAGTAGTAAAAGCAGTAGCAGTAGTAGTAGTAGGAGTAGTAGAAGCAGTATTTGTAGTAGTAAGAGACGTAGTCGTCGCAGCAACATCAACAGTAGTTGTAGTAGTAGTAGTGGTGGTAGTAGTAATAGTAGTTATAGCGATAGTAGTACCAACAGTAGTAGTAGTGGCAGTAGAAGTAATAGTAGAAGTAGCAGTAGTAGTGGTAGCAGCAAAATTAGTAGATGCCGTTGTTGTATAGTAGTAATAGCAATATTAGTAACCACAGCAGTCATATTCATAGAAGCAATAGTAGCTGTAGTAGCAATAGCAATAGTCATAGTAGTAGCAGTAGCGGTAGCCATTGTAGTAGCAGTAGTAGAAGTAGTTGTAGCTGCGACAGTAGTAGTAGTAGTAGTAGTAGAAGAAGTTGTAGTTGTAGCTGTAGTACTAGGAGTAGTAGCGGTAATAGTAGTTGCAATAGTAGTCGCAGTAGTAGCAGTAGTTTCTATAGTAAGAGTAGTACTAGAAGTAGTAATAGTAGTGCTTGTAGTCGCGTTTGTAGTAGCAATTGTAGTAGTACTTGTAGTAGTAGTAGTAGAAGTAGTGGTAGTAGTAACTATTGTAGTAGCAGCAGCAGTAGTAGTAGAAGGAGAAGTAATAATAGTAGCAGTTATAGCCGTAGTAGTAGTAGAAGCAATAGTAGTAGCAGTATTTGTTGTAGTGGGAGTAGTAGTAGTAGTAGTAGTAGTAGTAGTAGTTTTAGTAGAAGTAGTTATAGCAGTTCTAGGAGTACTGGTAGTATTCGTAACATTAGTAGCAGTAGTGGTAGTAGTTGCAGTAGTGTAATAGTTATAGTAGCAATAGTTCCAGTAATAGTGGTGGTAGTAGTAGTAGTAGTAGTAGTAGTCGTAGCAGCAATAGAAGTAGTAGTTGAAGTAGTAGCAATACTATTAGTAACAGTAGTTGTAGTAGTACCAGTAGTAATAGTTGTCATAGTAGCAATAGTTGTAGTAGTAGTTGTAGTAGCGGTAGCAATAGTCATTGTAGTAGTAGTAGTAGTGGTGGCGGTAGTAGTAGTAAGAGTAGCAGTAGTAGTCGCAGAAGTAGTAGTAGTCGGAGAAGTAGTAGTAGTTGTAGTAGTAACAACAGTAGTAGCAGTAGTAGTAGTGGTAGAAGTACGAATAGTAGCATTAGTAGTAATAGTAGTTGTAGCCGGAGCAGTAGTCCTATTAGTAGCAATTGTAGTGGCAGAAATAGTAGTAGTTGTAGTTGTCGTAGTAGTCATTGTAATAATATTAGTATTAGTTGTAGTAGTAGTATTATTATTAATGAAAGAGGTAATAGTAGTAGGAGAGGTAGTAGTAGTAGGTGAAGTAGTAGCTGTAGCAGTAGCAGTAATAGTAGTAGTAGAAATAGTATAAGTAGTAGTTGTTGTAGCAGTAGTAGTAGCAGTTGTAGTAGTCGTATGAGAAGTAGCTGTAGTATGAGTAGTAGTAGTAGTAGCAGCAGTTGTAGTAGCAGTTGTTGTTGTGATAGCGGTAGTAGTTGTCGTAGAAGTAGCAGTAGTGGTAGTAGTAGTTCTAGTAGTTCTAGTAGCTGTAGTAATAGTAGTTGTAGCAGCAATTATAGTTGTAGTAGTAGTCGTAGCAACAACTGCAGTAGCAGTAATAGTGTAGTAGTAGTAGTTGTTGCAGTAATAGTACTGGCAGTAGTGGTAGTTGTAGCTATAGTTGTAGTAGTAGCAGCAACAGCAGCAATAGTAGTAGTAGTAATTGTTACAAGAGTAGTAATACTAATAGTAGTAGTAATAGTAGTAGTAGTTATAGTAGTACTAGTGTCAATAGTAGTACTAGTTGTTATAGTAGTGGTAATTGTAGTTGCAGTAGAAGTTGTAGTAGTAGTAGTAGTAATTGTAGTGGTAGTAGTAGCACAAGTAGTAGTAGAAGTAATAGTAGTAGTAGGAGTAGTAGTTGTAGTAATAGTAGTCATAGATGTTGTATCATCAATAGTAGTAACAATAGCAGCAATAGTAGGAGTAGCAGCAGCAGCAGTAGTAATAGTTGTTGAAGTAGCTGAAGCAGTAGAAGCAGCATGGTAGTAGTAGAAGTAATGATAATAGTAGTAGTAGTAGTAGCAGTAGTAGCAATAGTAGTAGAAGTAGTAATAGCATTAGAATTAGTAGTAGTTGTCACTGTAGTAGCAGTTATTGTAGGAGTAATAGTAGTAGCGGTAGCTGTAGTTATAGTTATAGTAGTAGCAATAGATACAGTGGTAATTATAGTAATACTAGTACAAGTAGCAGTAGCAACTATAGTAGTAGAGTAGTTGTTGTAGTAGTAGTAGTTGCCGGAGTAGTAGTGGTAGTAGTAGTAGGAGGAGGAGGAGGAGGAGGAATAGTAGCAGTAGTGGTTGTACTAGTAGTCGTAGTAGTAGTAGTCATAGTAGTAGCAATAGTAGTCGTAGTAGAAGTAGCCGTAGGAGCAGTAGTATTGGTAGTAGTAGTAGCAGGAGTAGCGGTAGTAGAAGTAATAGTAGTCATAGTTGCAGTAGTAACAGAATTAGTAGTAGTGCTAGTAGTAGTAGTAGTTGCAGTCGTAGTAGTAGTAGTCGAAGTAGTAGTGGCAATAGTAGTAGTTGTGGTAGTAGAAGTAGTAGCTTTAGTAGTAGTGGTGGTGGTCATAGTAGTAGTAGGAGTAGTAGTAGTAGTAAAAGTAGTAGTAGAAGTAGTAGTTGTAGCAGAAATAATAGTAGTAATAGTAGCAGCAGCAGCAGCAGTTGTTGTTGTTGTAGTAATAGTAGTTGCAGTAGTAGGAGTGGTAGTTGTAATAGCAATAGATGCTGTAGTGGATGTTGTTGTGGTGGAAGTATCAGCTGAAGTTGCAGTGGTAATAGCAATTGTCATAGAAGGAGCAGGAGTTGTAGAAGTAGTAGTAGCAGTGATAGTAGTTGTAGTAGTAGTTGTAATAGTAGCAATAGTAGTTATAGTAGTAGTCGTAGTAGTAGTAGTAGTAGTAGGAGTAGTAATAGTAGGAGAAGAAAAAGAAGAAGTAGTAGTTGCAGTAGTAGTAGTAGCAGCAGCTAGAGAACTAGCAGTAGTAGTTGTTGTTATTGTAGTAGTAATAAGAGTTGTTGTAGTAGTGGCAGTAGCCGTCATAGGAGTAATAGTAGTAGAAGTAGTAATAGTAGTAGCCATTGCAGTAGTAGTAGTAGTAGTAGAAATAGCAATAGTAAGAGTGGTAGCTGCAGTAGCTATCGTAGCTGCTGTAGTAGCAATAGTTGACATAGTTGTAGTGGTTGCAATAGTAGTGCCAATAGTAGCAGTTGCAGCAGTCGTAGTAGCAGTAGTACTATTGCTACTAATACTACTACCGCTTCTCCTATTACTACAACTACAATTACTATACTACTACAACTACTGCTGCTGCTCCAACTACTACTACTACTTCCACTCTTTCTGCGACTACTGCTACTACTTTAGTTGCTTGTCATGCTCCTACTACTACTACTACTAATAATACTCCAAGTACATCTGCTACTACTGCTACAACTCCTAATACAACCTCTAATCCTTCACCTACTCCCACTACAACTTCTACTTTTATTCCTACTACTACTATTGCTAATAGTACTACAACAACAACTACAACTACTATTACAATAACAACAACTACTAATATTGCAAAAACTACTACTACTATTGCTACTACTATTACTATTACTACTACTACTACTACTACTGCTACTACTACTACTACTAATACCACTATTTCTACTACTACTTCTATTGCTACTTCACCTGCTACTAGTACTGCTACTACTCCTACTACTACTGCTACAACTACTAATACAACTTCTATTACTGCTGCTAGTACTAGCACTACTACTATTACTATAATTACTACTATTGCTACTACTACTACTACAACAACAACAACAACAACCACAACTACCACTTCTACGATTGCTACTACTAGCAGCACTACTACTCGTATAGCAACTTCTATTACTAGTGCTACTACAACTTCTGTTGTTACTACAACTAATACTACTACTACTACTACTAATACTACTACTACTAGTGCTACTACTACTACAACAACTACTTCCACTACTACTTCTTCGGCTATTTACACTACAATTGCAACTATTATTACTACTCCTGCTATTACAACAACTACTTCCACTACTACTGCTTCGGCTACTTACACTACAATTGCAACTACTATTACGACTCTTGCTACCTCTACTACTACTACTGTTACAAATGCTACTGCTACTACTAATACTTCTACTACTACTGTCTCTACTACTACTACTAATAATAATTCTACTACTACTACTACGACTACTACTACTACACTACTTGTACTGCAACTAATACAACTACTACTGCTACTATTATTACTACTACTTCTACTACTGCTACTACAGCTACTACTACTAGTACCACTACTACTACTACTTCTATTGCTGCTACTACTACT
This sequence comes from Trichopus zeylanicus subsp. travancoricus, assembly GCA_005019695.1. Taxonomy (NCBI): domain Eukaryota; kingdom Viridiplantae; phylum Streptophyta; class Magnoliopsida; order Dioscoreales; family Dioscoreaceae; genus Trichopus; species Trichopus zeylanicus. The sequence goes on from RXID01015348.1 coordinate 8,535, forward strand.
ACTAATACTACTACTACTGCCATTATTACAAATGCTACTACTACAACTACTACTACCCATGTTGCTGCTACAACTACAACATAAACTATTACTACTACTGCTACAATTGTTACTACTACTCCTACTACTATTATTCCAACTACTTCTACTACTACTGCTACCACTACGACTACTAGCGCTACTACTGCTACTACTACCACGACTACTACTCCTACTACAACTAGTACTAGTACTGCTACTACTACTACCACCACCAATACTACTACTACCACTACCAATACTACTACAACTACAACAACTACAACAACTACTACTATTATTAAAACTAGAACTACTACTACTACTACCACTAGTCCAACTACAACTACTCCTACTCCTACTCCTACTCGTAATATTGCTACTACTACAACTACAACTACTATTACTACTACAACAACAACTACTAATACTACTGCTATTACTATTACTATTACTAATACTAGTACTACTTCTAGTACTCCTACTCCTACTCCTACTCGTGCTAATAGTACCACTATTTTTACACCTACTACTGCGACAACTACTCCTACTACCACTACTGCAATGACAACTACTACTATTATTACTACTGCTACTCCTCCTCCTACTAATATTATTACTACGACTTGTACTACTGGTACTAGCGCAACTACTACTCCTACGACTACTACTACTACCACCACCACAACTACTACAGCTACTACTACTACTTCTACTACTAAAAATACTACAACAACTGTTGTTGCTGTTGCTGCTATTGCAACTATCACTACTGCTACTACTACACCTATTCCTGCTACAATTACTACTAATACAATTACTGCTGCTACTATTAGTACTACTACTACAGCAACAACTACTGTTGTTGTTGTTGTTGTTGCTATTGTGACAATTATTACTGCTACTACTAACCCTACTTCTCATATTGCTACAACTATTACAGCTACTACTACTACTACTACCACCACTACTACTGCTGTTGCTGCCGATGCTACCAATACACCTACTACGACCACTACTATTACTACTGCTGCGATAGCTACTACTACTATATCTTCTACTACTAATACTACTTCATCTAGTACTACTGTTGCTGCTGTTGCTATTCTTGCTATCGCTACTTGTACTACTACTCTTGCTGCTTTTCCTCCTACTTCTACTACAGCAACTGCTGCTGGTGCTGCTACTTCTGCGATTATTTCTACAACTACTACTACTACTATTGTTACTACTACTACTACTTATTCAACAGCTACTGCTACTACTACTACTTTTATAGCTACTATTGTAACTACTATAGCTACTACAGCTTCTACTAGTGCTATCGCCACTACTCTTGGTACTACAATAGCAACTACTACTATTGCTACTGCTACTACTTACACTACTACTGCAATTACTACAACTACTACTACTACTACTTCAACTACTACTCCTCCTACTACTACAACAACTACTACTGCTACTAATCCTACTACTCTTACTATTGCTACTACTACTACTACTTCTGTTACAACAACTACAGCTACTTCAACTAATACCACTGCTACTGCTACTAGTATTACTACTAATAATATTACTACTACAACTTCTACTTCTACTATTATTATTGCTACTACTACTACGACTAGTTCTGCAAGTACATCTACGACAGCTACTACTACTACCTCAGCTACTGCTGCTACTGCTATGACCACAACAACAACAACCACCACTACTACTACTACTCCTGCTACTACTGCTACTATGATTATTACAACTACTTTTTCTGCTACAACTATGACAACTACTATTGCTATAGCTACTACCTCTACTGCTACTATTGCTGCTACTACAACACTACTACTACAACTACTAATACTAGCATACCACTACTCCAACAACTACTACTATTACTAAAACTAATACTACTACTACTACTACTTCTACTGCTACTTCTATTGCTACTACTGCTACTCCTACCACTACTACTACTACTTCTGCTGTTACTACTGCTACTACAACTACTATTGCTACTGCTACTGCTACTACTGCTACTACAGCTACTGCTGCTACTATTGCTACTACTAATCCTACTACTATTGCTGCTGCTGCTACAATTGCTACTACTAATCCTACTGCTACTACTACCACTGCAACTACTACTACCTCTGCTACTATTGCTACTATTCCTATTAATACTTTTACTACCACTACTTCTGCGATGACGACTATTACTACAACTGCAACTACCATAGCTATTACTACTATAACTACTACTGCAACTACTACTACTACTACTTCTACTATAACAATTACAGCCACTACGGCAGCTACGACAAATACAACTTCTACTACTATTGCTACTACTATTACTACTATAACTTCTGCAACTACTACTACTATTACAATTACTACTACTACAACTGCTGCTGCTGCTACTACTACTATTACTTTTGAACCTGCTACTACTATTACTACAACTACTGCAGCTGCTACTAATACTACTATTACTTCAACTTCTCCAACTAGCACTACTATTGCGATGACTACTACTGCTATAACTACTACAACTACTACAACTATTGCTGCTATTACTACTACTACAACAACAACAACAACTACTACTACTACTACAACAACTGCTACTACTATTGCGACTACGGCTACTACTACTGCTAGTACCCCTACTACTACTACTAGTACAACTGCTATAACTACTGCTACTACATTACCCTTACTACTACTACTACTTTAGCTGTTACTACTACAACTACTACTACTTCTGTGACTACTGTGACTACTACTACAACTACTGCTACTGCATCTAGTAGTACAAGTACTACTACTATTGCTACTACTTCTCCTCCTACTACTACTGCTACTACTACCAAGCCTACTATTTCTACAAAAAATACTACTTTTGCTGCTGCTGCTACTATTTCTATTATTACTATAACCACAGAAAATAATACGGCTACAATTGCTACTACTACCGCCACTACTTCTGCCACTACTACTACTATGATTAATATTACTACTACTGCTGCTATTACAACAACTAATACTACGCTACTACAACAACAACTACAACTGGCACTACAACTACTCCAACAACTACTACTATTACTACTACTTATAATACTAATACTACTACTACTACTATTATTGCTACGACTGCTTCTACTAGAATTAGTACTACTAGTAGTAGTACTACTACTAATAATGCTACTAAAGCAACTACTGCTGCTGCTGCTACTACTACTACTGTTAATACTACTTCTACTTCTAATACTGCTACTACTACTACTACTAATACTACTTCTACTACTACTACCACTAATACTACTACTACTTTTATTACTACTACAGTAACTCCTCCAATCGCAACTACTACAACTCTTTCTACTACTAGTACTACTAGTAGTAGTACTGCTGCTGCTATTGCAACTACTACACTATTATTGCTACTACTACTGCACTACTAGGACAACCACTACTCCAACAACTACTTTAGTTACTGCTATGAATACTACTCCTACTATTAATACTACTACGATGCCTACTGCTAATACAACTACTACTATACTACTCCAATAACTACGACTAGCACCGCTACTACTCCAATAACTATTACAATTACTATTGATAAGAATACTACTACTGCAACTACTTCTATTGCTGCTGCTACTACTCCTACTACTACAACTACGACTACTAATACTACTACTGCCACTACTACTACTTTTACAACTACTACTGCTACACCTACTCCTCCTCCACTACTACTACTACTACTATTACTCCTCCTACAGCTAATACTACTACTACTACAAGTACTACTACTACAACTACACCTATTGTTCCTACTACTACTACTTCTACTACTGCGACTACTGCTATTACTACTACTACCACTACTACTACTACTCCTACAACAACTGCTATCATATCTACAACTCCGCCTCCTACTACCACAACAACTACCACTGCTACGACTACTACTTCTACTACTACTACTACTAATTCTACTACTACTCCAACTCCAACTCCTACTTCTACTCGTACTACTACTCCCACTACTACTACTACTGCAACTACTACCGCTACCAGTAAAAATATTACTGCAACTATTGCAACTAATACTACTTCAACTCCTCCTCCTCCTCCTCCTCCTACTACTACTACTACTACTCCTCCTACTATTATTACTATTACTACTACTACTACTACAAGCACAACAACAACTATGACTACTACTACTACTACTAATGCCATTACTACTACTTTTACAACTACTACTGCTACACCTACTGCTAGTACTAATACTACTCCTCCTCCTACTGCTAGTACTACTACTACTACTACAACAACTACTACTACACCAATTGCTCCTACTACTACTACTTGTACGACTGCTACTGCTTCTATTACGACTACTACCACTACTACTACTCCTCCTACAGAAACTGTTACCATATCTACAACTCTGCCTCCTCCTACTACTACAACTACCACTGCTACAACTACTACTTCTACTACAACTACTACTACTACTTCTACTACTACTCCAACTCCTATTCCTACTTCTATTCGTACTACTACTCCCACTATTACTACTACTGCAACTAGTACTGCTAGCAGTAAAAATATTACAGCAACTATTGCTACTACTACAACTACAAGTCCTACTACAACTACTACTCTTGCTACAACTACTACTCCTACTACTCCTACTACTTCTACTACTACTCCTCCTCCTCCTCCTATTATTACTATTAATACTACTACTACTACTATTACTACTCCTACTACTCCTCCCACTACTGTTAGTAGTACTACCACTGCTACTACTACTGCTAGCACGACTACTACTAATGCTACTACTACTAACGACTGCTGCTAGGCGCACAACTTCTAACTGCTACTTCCTACTATACAACCTACTACCACTAATACTATTGCTGCTTCTATTACTACTACCGTTGCTATATCTACTACTACCACTGCTACTATTGCTACTACAACTCCTATTACTACAACTACTACTCCAATTACTATTTCCACTACTATTACCACGACTACTGGTACTACTACTACTACTGCTACTACTACTACTACTACTACTATTATTCGTACTACTACTGTCGCAGCTAATACTTCTTCTACTTCGGTTGCTACAGCTACTCCTACTACTAGTACTACTTTGTCTGTTACTACACTAGTGTTACAACTACTACTACCACTACCACCACTACCACCACTACTACTATTATTACTACTACTTCTACTTCTGCTACTACTATTACTACTACTACTGCTACTGCTGCTGCTACTACTAGTACTACTGCTACAATCACAAATACTACTACTACTACTACTACTCCTCCTCCTACTACTACTATTAATACTACTACTATAATTATTATTACTACGAATTCTACTACTACCACTACTACTACTACTACTACTACTACCACCACCACTACCACTACTACCACTACTAGTTTTACTACTACTACTATTACTGCTGATAGTACTGTTACTAGTACTTCTATTACTACCACTACCACTACTAGTACTACTGGTGCTATTACTTCTACCACTACTATAACTACTGCTACTCCAACTAATACTTCTATAATTACTTCTACTATGACTTTCTCTACAACTACAACTACTACTACAACAACTACTACTAGTACTAGTACTACTACAACTATACTACTACTGCTGCTGCTAATAGTACTACTACTATGAGTAATACTCCTACTACTACTTACACTACTACTTCTACTATTGCAAATAGTACTATGACTGCTTCTACTACTACTACTACTATTTCTATTACTACTACTACCACTACTACTATAACTACTAATCCTACTGCTACTATTACTTCGACTACAACTACAACAACAACAACTAATACTACTACTACTACTATGACCTCTACTATTGGTACTACTACAACTATGAATCCTGCTGCTACTATTACTACTACTCCAACTACTATTACTACTACGACTACTACTGCGAGTATTACTACTCCAACTAGTATTTCTTCCCCAAAATCGTATTCCTACCATTACTCCAACTACGACCACCACCACTACTACTACTATTACTACCACAACAACAACAACAACAACAACTACTACTACTACTACTGCTATAATGGCTACTACTACTTCTACTTCTTTTACTACAACTATTACTACTAATAGTACTACCACTGCTACAACTACTACTACTATTGCTGCTTCTGCTACTGACTATTACTATTATTACTACTACTACTACTACCACTACTCCTATTGCTACTACTATTGCTGCGACTACTACTATTGCTACTACTACTACCAGCACCACTACTACTACTGTTGTTGCTCTGATAGCTACTGATATGCCTAGAACTACTGCTACTATTACTACTACTGCGACTGCTACTACAACTACTACTACTATTGCTACTACTACTGCAGCAGCTGCTACTATTGCTAATACTACTAGTACTCCTACAACTTCTACTACTACTACTACAACTACTACTACTGCGACTACTTCTGCTACAACTACTACTAGTACTTCTGCTACTACTATTACTGCTACAACTATTGCCACAACTGCTACTGCTATAACAAGTACAATGAGTACAACAACAACTACTCCTACTATTACCACTATTACAACTACTACATCTACTACTCCTAGTACCTCTATTGCTACTACTACTACGACTGTTGCTTCAACTACTACTGCTACTAATACAACTACTATAGCTACTACTGCTACTACTAGTGCTCCGGCAACTACTCTTGCCACCACTACTACTGTTGCTGCTACTGCTGCTGCTCCTATTGCTACTACTACTACTACACTTACTATTGCTACTACTACTACGACTCTTACTATTGCTACTACTACTACTTCTTCTACCACTACAACTGTTGTTACTCTTACTAATACTACTTTTGCAACTACTGGTATTAGTATTAATACTACTACTACTACTAATACTTCTACAACCACAACTATGACTACTACTACTACTACTTCTACTACTACTGCTCCTTTTACTACTACTACTACTACTACTGCTACTGCTACTACTACTACTACTACTACTACTACTACTACCACTACTACTAATACTGCCGTTGTTTCTCCAACTACTATTACTACCACTGCGGCTACAATTACTACAACTACTACTATTAGGACTGCTACAGCTGCTACTGTTACCACTACTACAGCCACTACTTTTGCTACTACAACTACTACTACCACTTCTCTAACTACTACTATTGCTACCGCTATAACTTTGACTATGACTACAGCTACTACTATAGCTACAACTACTGCTACTACTATGACTACTGCTACAGCTACCACTTTTACTAGCACTACTACTACTAATACTACTGGTACTACTACTGCAGCTACTACTATCACTAGACTAGTACTCTACTGCACTTGCTACTACTATTACTCTTGCTCCTAATATTTCTTCTAGTACTATGACTTACTACTACTACCTCTTTTACTACTATTACTACTACTGATGCTGCAGTAGCTGCTGCTGCTACTACTACTACTACTGTAGCTACTACTACTATACTGACCTCTTCTCTTACTGCTACAACTTCTGGTACTGCTATTGCTTCTGCTAGTACTACTACTACATTTCCGACTACTGCTACTGCTACTACCACTACGACAACTACCGTTATTAATGTTGTTGCTACTTTTGCTATGACTACTACTAATACTACTACCACTGCCACTACTACTGCAACAACTACTGCTATTATTGCTACTGGTGCTATTCCAATTATTAGTCCTACTACTACTACTGCTAATACTACTACTACTACTTCCGCTTTTGCTACTACTACTGCTGCTACTACTACTACAACTACTACTGCTATTACTACTACTACTACAACATCTAGTACTATAGTTGCTACTACTTTCACTACTACTACTAATACTCTAACTACAACAACTACTACTACTGTTGTTCCTACTACTACTGCAACTACTGCTGCAGCTACTATGACTACTACAACTCCGAATACTACTATAGCTCCTTCAATTACTGCAACTACAGCTACAGCTACTACTACTACTACACTGAATACTACTACAACTACTTCTATTACTGCTACTAATATGACTGCTACTTCTACTACAAATGATGTGACTACAACTACTCCCACTACTACGACTACTATGACTACCCCAACTACCATTGCCAATGCTAGTACTACTCCTACAACTGCTACTACAGCACCTACTACAACTACTAATACTGTTACTACTACTACTCCAACTACTACTTTACTATTTCTACTACCTGTACAACTAATACTTCAGTTACTACTATTACTACCACCACCACTACTACTACTACTACTTCAACTACTAATGCAACTATTACTACCGCTACTACTTCAACTAATACTTCTATTACTACTGCTACTACTACAACTTATACTATGACTATTACTTATACTACTTTTACTGCTACTACTACTAATACTACTAATACTACTACTACTACTACTACTACTACTACTACTACTACTACTACTATTTCCACTGCCACGACTACGACTACAACTACTACTGCTGAAACTACTAGTACTACAACTGTAATTACTACTACTATTATTACTACTGCTGCTGCTAATACTACTACAACTATTACTGTTACTAAAACCATATCTACTGCTACTTCTACGTCTGTTGCTGCTACTACTACTAATAGTACTCCTACAACTACTACCACCACCACTACTACTACAACTACTTATTCTACTACTATTACTACTACTAATACTACTACTATTGCCACTACTTCTCCTACTTCTTCTAGTACTACTACCACTACTACTACAACTTCTCCTAGTAGCACAGACACTACGACTAGTGCCCTTGCTACTACTCTTTGACTACTACTACTGCTGCTTCTACAACTACTTCTCCCATTGCTAGTACTTCTGCTATTGCTACAAGTACTGTTGCTCTTACCGCTATAGCTACTAGTACTGCTATTGTTACTGCTATTACTACTACTTCTACATCTACAGCTGCTACTATTGCTACAGCGGTTACTACTATTACTATTGCTACCGCAGTTACTAGGACTTCAACTACTACTACTTCTCCTACTGCTACTGCTTCTATAGCTACTATTGCTACTACTACTACTACTACAACTACTACTGCTAATATTGTTGTTGCTACTACTACTACTACTACTTCGGCTGCAGCTACTACTACTGTTACTTCTGTTACTACTACTGTTGCTACTTCTACAACTACTACTTCAACTACTCCTACTATTGCTGTTTGTACAACTACTCCTATTCTTGTTACTCCTACTACTACTACTATTGCTACTACTACTACAACAACTATTGCTACTACTGCTGCTACTACTACTATTGCTGCTACTGTTACTACTCCAACTACTACTATTACTATTACTATTAATGCTACTACAACAACAACAACAACTACTGCTATAACTACTACTACTTCTACTACAACTATTACTACTGCTATAACAACAACTACTACTACTACTATTACTACTACTGTTGTTACTACTACAACAACTACTACTACAAGTATTACTACTACTGCCTCTACTACAACTACTTCTCCAACTTCTACTACTACTACTACTACTACTACCACTACAACTAGCAATACTTCTACTACTACTGCTGTTGCTACTAGTATGACAACTATTACTACTACTACTATTACTACTACTACTGCTACTACTAATACAACTGTTGCCACTACTACTACTACTATAACTTCTATGCTACTACTAATGCTGTTGTTGTTGCTACAACTACTACAACTACTACTCCTACTAATACTACTGCTGCTGTTGCTACTACTACTGCTACTATGACTCCTGACACTTCTACTAGTACTATTTGGGCTACTCCCACTATTACTACTATTGCTGCTACTGCTAGTACTACTACTGCAACTACTGCTGCTGCATCTTCTACAAGTTCTACTAGTACTAGTACTACTATTTCTACTACTACTAGTTGTACTACTACTACTGCTACAACTACTAGTACTGCTACTACTGCTGCTACTACTACCACTACTACTACTATTACTACTGCTACTACGACTAGTGTTGCTACTACACTACTACTACTGCTGCTGCTACCACTACTCCTTCTAGTAATACTACTACTACTACTTCTACTTCCGCTATTGTGGCTACTACTACTAATACTACTACTTCTACCAATACTGCTACTATTACTGCTATTACTACTACTCCTATTACTACTATTGCTACTACTACTTTTACTACTACCGCTGCTACTACTACTATGGCGACTAAAACTACTACCACTATTACCGCTACAACTTCAACTGCTGCTGCTACAACTACAACTACTACTACTTGTACTACAACCACTACTACCACTACTGTAGCTACAACTACAACTATCCATACTACTGCTATTAATACTATGACTACTACTACTATTGCTACTACTACTACTACTACTACTATTACTACTACTATTACTACTATTGCTGCTGCTACTACTACTACTGCTACTACTGCTTCTCCCACAACTGTAACTTCAACTTCTAATGCTATTACCACTACTAATACTACTACTTCAGATACTACTTCTGCTACTACCACTTATACAATTATTACTGCTACTTTTGCTACTACTTCTATTGCTACTCGTACTACTACTCCTACAGCTACTACTACTACAATTACTACTATGACTACTACTACTACTAATATTACTACCACTACTACTATTGCTACTGCAGCTACTGCTCCAACAAAAACAACAACTACTACTACTCTTACAATTGCAACTAGTACTACAACTACTACCACTAATACTGCTGCTACTATAGTAAGTACTACTAATACTTCTACTACTACAACTACCACTACAACTAAAACTACTACTACTCCTATTGCTATTACTCCTACTACTACGCCTACTACTATTGTCACTACAAGTATCACTACTATTGCAACTACTACTACTACAGCTCCTACTACTACTATTACTATGACTGCTACTACTTTGACTGCTCCTACTACTACCACTACTACTACTGCTATTATTGCTACTACGTCCACTACTTCTACTGCTACTTATCCTACAACTCCTATTACTACTACAATTACTACTACTACTATTGCAACTGCAGCTACTACTACAACTACTATTTCTATAACTACTGCTACTACCACTCTTCAACAGCTACTCCTACTACTACTCCTACTACTAAGGCTATTATTATACTGCTACTACTGCAACAACTAATACTACTACTATAACTACAAGTACTGCTACTACTACAACTTTAACTACAACAACAACTACTACTGCTTCTACTACTATTCCTACTCCTATTACCACTGCCACTATTGTTATTACTACTTCTATTACTGCTGCAGCTGCTACTACTACAACTACTACTTCTACTACTACCACTACTACTACAACAATAACAACAACTACTACTACTACTGTGGCTATTAGCACTACTACAACTATTATTACTGCCACAACTACTGCTACTGCTAATATGACTACTAATACTACTACTACTACTACTTCAACTACTACTACTACTATTACTACAACTATTACTTCTGCTGCTACAGCTACTGCTGCAACTCATACTACTACTACTGCCACTACAACAACTACTGCTGTTGCTGCTACTACCTCTACAACTACTACTGCGACTACTACTATTGCTTCTACAACTACTATTATGACTACTACTACAACTAGTATTGCGACTACAACTACACTACTACTACAACTTTTTCTTCTTGAACTACTACTACTCTTACGACCACCACTATTACTCCTTCTAATACTACTCTTACTACTGCGACTACTGCTACTACTATGCTATTGCTACCACTACAATTAATACAAATTCTCCTACTACAACTACTAACACTATTACTTCTACTACCGCTACTACAAATATTACTGTTACTAAATACAACAACAACAACTACTACTACTACTAATATTACTACTACTACTACAACTACTAATACAGCTACTCCTACTACTACTACTGCTACAACAACAACATCTACTACTACTACTACACCTACTACTACTGCTGCTGCTACTACTACTACTGATGCTGCTACTACTACTACAACTACTACAACTATTATTACTTCTACCACTATTATTATTATTATTATTACTACTACTACTACTACTACTACTACTCCTACTGCTACTATTGCTACTACTACAACTGCCATTATTCCCCTTACTAATATTACCACTGCTACCACAACTACTACTACTACCACCACTACAACTACTACTTCTACTACTACTACTAATACTACAATTATTATTACGACTGCTACTACCTCTACTACTACAACTCCTGCTACTACTTCTACTTCTACTACTACTACAACTGCAGCTGCAACAGGTATTGCTACTACTACTATTATTGCTACTGCAGCTGCTACTACTACTACTACAGTGAGTACCACTACTACTACAACACAACTGCTTTTGCTGCTGTTGCCTCTACTCCTATTACTACTCCCACTACTACTCCCACTACTACTACTACTACTACTACTACTTGTATTCCAACTAATACTACCTCTACTACTACTACTATCGCTATTAGTGCTACTACATGTACTTCAACAACAACAACTACTGCTACTAGTAATATGACTACTATTACTACTACTACCATTTCTACTACTACTGCTGCTGCTAGTACTACTACTACCATTACTTCTGCTGATACTACTACTCATATTATTACTACTACTACAACTACTTCTACTACTGCTACTTCTTCTACTACTACTGCAACTACCCCAACTCCTTTTATGACTACTACTCCTACTACTATTGCTACTACTACTACACCACTACTACAACTACTATTGCTCGTACTACTACAATTACTTTTGCTGATACTATTGTTACTCCTATGACTGCTACTCCTACTCCTACCTCTATGACTATTATCACTAATACTACAATTAATACAAATGTTCCTACTACAACTACTAATAATGCTAGTAATACTACTCCTTCTGCGGCAAGTACTACTACTACTACAACTACTACTACCATTATTGTTGCTACTACTACTACTATAACTAATACTGCTACTACAACTTATACTACTACTGTTGCTACTACAACTTCTACTATTACTACTACTATGGCTACTACTACTACTATTTCCATAACTACTGCTACTACCACTACTTCTAGTTCTATATCTACTGCTACAACCACTACTTCTATTTCTATTACTACTGCTACTACTGCTATTGCTAATACTACTACTATTGCTATAACCACTACTACTACTACAACTTCGACTACAACTACTGCTACTACTACTTCTGCTACTACTCTAATTCCTATTACTACTCCCACTACTACTACGACTACTACTACTACAACTACTACTACTTGAATTGCTACTACTACTACTACTACTACCACCACTACTACTACTACTGTTGCTGCTACCACCACCACCACCACCATCACCACCACTACTACTACTACTAGTACAAGTATTGTTGCTAGTATGATTGCTACTCGTAGTACCATGACTACTACTACTACTACTTCTTCTTCTACTACTGCTACCACTATTAGTACAACTAAAACTATTATTACTACCACTACTACTATGACTGCAAATACTCGCACTACTACTACTACTGCTGTAGCTGCTACTACTTCTACAACTAGTATTATGACTACTACTACTCCTTCTACAACTAGTATTGCAACAACAACTACCCTACTACTACAACTACTACTACTTGAATTGCTACTACTCTTACAGCCACTACTACTACTACTACTAATACAACTTCTGCAGCAGCTACCACTAATACTACTCCAACTGCGACTACTACTACTCATACTACTACTACTACTAATACTACCACTACTCCTACGACTACAACAACTACTCCTACTGCTATGACTGCTACTCTTACTATTCTAACTATTACTACTACTACAATTAATACAAATTCTGCTACTACAAATATTACTATTACTAATACACTACTACTACTATTACAACAACTACGACTACTACTACAACTACTAATACAGCTATACCTACTACTACTATTACTAGTACTACTACTACTACAACTTCTTCTACTGCTGCTACTGTTGCTACTACTACTACTAATACTGCTACTATTACCACAACTGATATAACTATTATTATTATTACTACTACTACTACTACTACGACTACTACGACTACAATTACTACTCTTACTAACATTGCCATTGCTACTACAACTACTACTACTTCTATGACTACTACTACTACTTCTACAACTACTAATGCTTCTATTAGTATTGTAACTGCTACTACCTCCACTACTACAACTCTTGCTACTACTTCTACTTCTACTACTATTGCAACTATAGTTACAACAACTACAGCTACTGCTACTATTATTGCTACTACTACTACTACAACTACTATAGTGACTACTACTACTACTACAACACAACTACATCTGCTGCTGTTACTGTTGCTACTATTACTACTCCCACTACTACTAATACTCATACTACTACAACTACAACTCCAACTACTTCTACTTCTATTAGTACTACTACCACTATTAGTGCTACTACAACTTCATCTACAGAAACAACTTTTGCTATCGCTAATACGGTTACTACTACTACTACTACTTCAACAACTATGATTGCTACTACTACTACTACTACTTGCATTACTTTTGCTGCTGCTGCTACTCGTACACCTACTACTATTACTTCTTCTACTACTGCTACTTCTACTACTACTACAGCGACTACCTCTACTCCTACTACTACTATGACTACTACTCCTACTACTACTACTACTACTACAACAATTACCCTACTACAACTATTACTACTACTTATATTACTACAACTCCTGCAACTACTACTATAACTAATACTTCTCGTACTACTACTATTACTTCTACTGATGCAACTTTAACTCCTACAACTATTATAAATACTCCTACTACTATGACTATTACTACAACTACTATAATTAATACAAATTCTCCTACTACAATGACTAATAATGCTAGTACTACTACTCCTTGTGCTGCTATTACTACTACTACTACTACTAGTAGTAGTACTACTACTACTACAACCACTACTACTACTCCTCCCCCTACTAACTACTACTACTACAACTACAACTAACACAACTACTACTACTTCTACTACTACTTCTGCTACTACAACTACTAGTACTACGATGACTACTATCACTGGTACTGCTTCTACTACTGCTACTATTACTACTGCTGCTGCTATTGCTACTACAACTATTACTACTACCACTACACCCACTACTACTACTACTGCTGCTACTGCTACCAATACTATTACTACTACTACTACTACCACTACTACTACTACTACTACTACTACTACTACTACTACTACTACTACTCCGATCTCTACTACTACTACTACTTCTACTGCTACCAATACTATCACTACTACTACAACTACCACTACTACTACTACTTCTACTATAACTACTACTACATCTACTCATACTACTACTGCTGCTACTACTACTATAGCTGCTACTACAACTACTACTGGTACTACTTCTTCCACTATCATAACTACTACTACTACTACTACTACTACTACTAATGCTACTTCTACTGTAACTACTACTGCTACCATTGCTACTCTTACTAATCTAATTATGACCACTAGTACTAATACTACTATGACTATAGCTGCACTGCTACTAATGCTACTGCTACTCTGATTACTACTTTTTCTCATACTGCTACTAGTTGCAGTGGTAGCAACAGTGGTAGCAGCAGTAGTAGTAGTGTCATAGCAGCAGCAGTAGTTGTAGTGGTAGCAGTAGCATTACTCATTGTAGCAGTAATAGTCATAGTAGGAGAAGTAGTAGTAGTAGCAGTAGTCGTTGTTGTTGTACCTATAGTTGCAATAGGAGAAGTAGTAGTAGCAGTAGCAGTTATAGTAGTAGTAGTAGTAGTAGCAATAGTAGTAGCAGAAGTGGTGGTAGTAGTAGTATTAATGGCTGAAGTATTTGTTGTAGTAGTAGTATTAGTAGCAGAAGTTGGAGTGGTAGAAGTATTAGCTGTAGTGATAGTAGTAGTAGTAGTAATAGGAATAGTAGTACCATAAGTAGTAGTAGCGAAAATAGTAGTTCTATCCATTGTAGCTTCAGCAGTAGTAGTAATAACAATTATAGCAACTATAGTACCAGCAGTACTATTAGTAGTAGTACTAGCAACTAAAGTATTAGTTATAGTAGTACTAGGAGGAGGAGTTGTAGCAGTAGTAGTGGTAGTAGCTGCAGTAGGAACAACAACCAAAATAGCAGCAGTGGCAACAGTAATAATTGTAGTAGTAATATTAGTAGTAGTTGCTGTAGTAGTAGGAGTAGCAGCAGCAGTAGTAGTAGTAGTAGAAGCAGCAGCAACAACAACAACAGTAGTAGTAGCAGTAGTAGCAATAGTAGTAGTAGTTACAGTAGTAGTAGCAGTAGTAATAGCAGTAGTAGTAGTAGTTGAAGTTGGAGAAGAAGTAGCAGTAGTATCTAAGTAGTAGCCTTAGTAGTTGTAGTAGTAGTAGTCACAGTATTAGTAGTTGTAGAAGTTGCAGTATTAGTAGTTGTACTTGTTGCTGTTGTAGCCGTAGTAGCAGTTAAAGCAGTAGTAGTAGCAATTGTAGTAATAGTAGTAGTAGTAATAGTAATTGTAGTAATAGTAATAGTAGCAAAAATAGTGGTCATAGTAGTAGTAGTCATAGTACTAGTCATTGTAGTAGAAGTATTAGGAGTATAAGTAGCTGCAGTAGCAACTGCAGTAGTAGTAGTAGTAGAAGTAGTAGCAATACTAGTTGTTAGTAGTAGTAGTGGCTGTAGTAGTATTCGTAGGAGTTGCAATAGTAGTAGTAGCATTTGTAGTAATAATAGTAGTAGTAGTAGTTGGAGCAGTCGTTGTAGTAATAGCAACTGCAGGAGTAGTAGTGGTGGCATCAGTAGTAGTAGTTGCAGTAGCATCAGTAGCCATTATATTGGTAGTTGTAATTATACTAGTAGTTGTTGTAGTTGTTGTGGTAGTAGTAGCACTAGGACTAGTAGTAGTAGTAGCAGCCATAGCAGTAGTAGCCGTAGTAGTAGTAGTTGTAGTGGTAGAAGTTATAGTAGTAGTAGTAGTCATAGCAGCAGTAGAAGTAGTGGCAGTAGTAGTTGTAGTAGTAGGAGTAGTAGCGGTAGTAGTAGTAGTTGGAGTATCGGCAGCAGCAGTAGTGGTTGCAGTAGAACTAGTAGTTGGAGTAGTAGTAGTAGGAGTAGTGGTAGAAGTAGTTCTAACAGCTGAAGTAGTAGGAGTAAATAGTAGCAATAGTGGTTGTTATAGTAGGAGTAGCTGGAGTATTCGTAGTAGGAGTATCACTAGTAATTGAAGAAGTAGAAGTAGGAGTAATGGTAGTCATAGTAGTAGTAGAAGAAGCTATATTACCAGTTGTAGTAGTAGTAGCAGTTTCTGTAAGAGCAATAGTAGTAGTCGTAGCAATTGCATTTTCTATAGGAAAAGTAGTAGTAGTGGTAGTAGTATTAGTAGGAGCATCACTAGTAAAAATAATAGCAGTAGTAGTAGCAGCAGGAGCAGTAGTTGTAATAGTAGCAGTAGGAGTAGAACAAATAGTAGTAGTAGTAGTAATTATTGTTGGAGCATTCGTAGTAGTTGTAGTAGTAGTAGCAGTAGTAACAGTAGTAGTTGTAGTAGTTGTTGTAGTAAGAGTAGGAGGAGCAGTAGTAGTAGCATTAGTAGGTGTAATGGTAGTATTAGTAGTCGCAACAGTAGTGGCAGTAGTAGTAGTTGCAGTAGGACCAGTTGTAGCAGCAGTTGTAGTAGTAGTTACAGTAGAAATAGCAGTTGTAGAAGCAGATGTAGTAGCTATAGTAGTAGGAGTTATAGTTGTAGTAGTAGCAGTTGCAGCAGTAGCAGCAAGGGCAGTAGTAGTAATAGTAGATGTAGTAGTAGCAGTCATAGCAATAGTAGTAGTAGCAGGAGGAGTAGTAGCAGTAGCAGCTGTAGTAGTAGTTGTAGCTGGAGGAGGAGGAGGAGTAGTAGTAGTTGTTGTAGTAGTAAAAGCCGCAATAGTGGCAGTAGTAGTAGTGGGAGCAACAGTAGTTATAGCTGTAGTAGTAGTAAGTGTGGTAGTAGTAGTAGCAGTAGCAGTAGTAATTGTAGTAGTAGCAGCAGCAGCAGTTGCACCAGTAGGAGAAACTGTAGAAGCAATAGTAGTAGTACTAGTAGTAGTACTAGCAGCAGTAGTAGCATAAGTAGAAGTAGTTGTAGCTGTAGACGTATTGGTCGTATCAGAAGTACCAGTAGTAGAAGCAGAAGTAATCATAGTTGAAGCCGAAGTAGTAGCAGTCATAGGGTTAGTAGAAGCCATAGTAGTAATAGTTGTAGCAGCTGTAGAAATAGCTTTAGTAATAGTAGTAGTAATAGTAGCAGTGGTGGTTGTTGTAGTAGTAGTGGTGGTGGTGGTACCAGTTGATGTATTACAGCTGTATTAGTAGAAGTAGTAGTGGCAGTAGTAGCAGCAGCAAAAGTAGTTGTAATATTAGTAATAGTAGTCGTAGCAGTGGTAGTAGTAGTAGAAGTAGCTATAATGGTAGCAGCAGTAGTAGTAGCATAAGTAGCAATAGTAGTAGTAGCAATAGTCATAGTAGTAGTAGTAGTATTATGAGTAGGTGTAGTTGTAGTAGCAACAGCCGTACCAGCAGCAGCAATAGTAGTAGTAGTTGTAGTTGCAGTAGCAGTATTTGCAGCAGTAGTAGTAATAGTGGTGGTAGTAGTTGTTGTAATAGGAGAAGCAGCGTCAGAAGCGATAGTAGCTATTGTTGTAGTTGTGGCAGTAGCATCAATAGCTATTATAGTAGTAGTAGTATTAGCAGTACTTACTGTACTTGTAGTACTGGGAGTAGTAGTATTAGCAGCAACAGTAGCAGTACTTGTAGTAGTAGTAGCAGTCGAAGCAGAAGTAGCAATGATAGTCATGCTAGTAGTAATAGTAGTAGTAGTAGTAGAAGTAGTAGTAGTATTAGCAATAGTAGTAGCAGCAGTAGTAGTTATAGTAGCAGCAGTAGTTGTAGTAGCAGCAGTAGTAATAGTAGAAGAAGAAGTTGTAGCTAAAGTTGTAATAGTAGTAGTAGTACTAGTAGCTGCAACGGCAATAGTGGTTGTAGTTATTGCAGTATGAGGAGTAGTAGCAATAGTAGTAGTCGCAGTAGTAGCAGCAATTTTAGAAGTTGTAGTCGTAGTAGCAGTTGTATTAGTAGTAGCATAATTAGTAGTCGTGGTAGTTGCAGTACTTGCTGTTTAATTAGCATTAGTAGTACTAGTAGTAGTAGTAGTTGTAGCAGCAGTAATTATAGTTGCAGCAGTAGCATTAGTAGTAGGAGCAATAGGAGTGGTATTAGTAGTAGTAACAGTAGTAGTAGTAGCAGCAGTAGCAGTAGCATTTGCAGAAGGAGCAATAGTAGTAGTTGTAGTAGTAATAGTCGCAGCAGTAGGAGTAGTAGTAGTAGTAGCAGAAGTCGTAGTTGTTCGAGAAGTCACAGTAGTACCAGTAGTAGCCACAATGGTGGTAATAGTAGTCTTAGTAGTAGTAGTAATAGAGTACTGGTAAAAGTAGTAGCAACAGAAATAGTAGTGGTAGTAGTAGTAACAGTAGCAGTAGTAGTAGTCATAACAGTAGTAGCCGTACTACCAATAGTAGCGATAATGGCAGTATGAGCAGTAGCAGCAACAATAGTAGCAATAGTAGTAGTAGTTTCAGCAGTTGGGGTAGTGGTAGTAGTTGTTATAGCAGTAGTAGCAGTAGTAGTAGTAGTCGTAGTAGCAGTAGCAACAGTAGCAGCCGTAGTTGCAAAAGTAGAAGAAGTAGTTGCAGTAGCAGTAGCAATAGTAGCAGCAATAGTACTAGTAATAGTAGCAGTAGAAGTAGCAGTTGTATTAGCATTAGTAGTTGTGGTAGTAGTTGTAGTAGCAGTAGTAGTAGAAGCAAATGTAGTAGTAGCAATAGCAGTATAGTAGCAGTAGTAGTAGCAGTTGTAGTAGTAGTGGTGGTGGTAGTAGTAGTTGCTGTAGCAGTTGTAGTAGTAGTTGTAGTAGTAGCAGCAACAACAACAATTGTAGTAGTGGTAGTTGTAGTAGTAGTAGGAGTAGCAGCAGCAGTAGTTGCAGTAGTGTTAGTGGTAGTGGTAGTAGCAGCAAGAGTAATAATAGTATTAAGAGTAGTAGTTGCAGTAGTAGTAGTATGGTAGTAGTAGGAGTAGTAGTAGTAATAGTAATAGAAGTAGTTGTAGCAATAGTAATGTAATATGAGTAATAGAAGTAGTAGAAGCAATAGTGGTATTAGTAGTAATAGGTGTTGCAGTAGTACAAGTAGTTGTAGCAACAGTAGTAGAAGTAGTAACCATCACAATAGTAGCAGCAACAACAACAATAGCAGCAGCAGCAGCAGTAGTAGTAATTGTAGCAGTACTAGTAGTTGTAGTAGAAGTAGTAGTAGTAGTAGTATTAGTTGTTATTGTTGTTATCATTGTAGTAGCAACAGCAGTAGTGTAGTAGTAGTAGTTGCAGTAGTAGTAATTACAGTAGTAGTAGTACTAGTCCCACTCCTACAGCTACTCCTACTTCTTCCACTACAACTTCTACTACGACTTCTACTACTTCTACTACACTTCCTCCAACTGCAACTGTGACTTCTAATCCAACTACTACTACTAATACTCCTACTACTATTACACCTACTACTACTCCTCCTACTCCAACTCCTACTGCGACTACTATTCCAATTGCGGCTTCTAATCCAACTACTACTACTAATACTCCTACTACTATTACACCTACTACTACTCCTACTCCAACTCCTACTACAACTCCTACTACTACTCCTAGTCCAAGTCTGAACAGTACTTTTGCTACTACTTCCACTACTGCTACTACTACTACTACCGCCACCACCACCACCACCACCACCACCACCACGACTACAACTAGTACAATTTCTACGACTAGTATCACTACTAATACTACTATTGGTATTACTACTACTACTATTACTCCTACTACTTCTACTGCTACTACTACTACAACTAGTACTACTACTAGTACAACTACTACTGCTACTCCTACTACTGCTGCTGCTACTAGTACTATAACTCATACTCCGACTCCTGTTACTACTACTACGGCTACTACTCCTACTCCAACCCCTATTACTACTGGAACTCCTACTACTTCTACTACACCTACTCCTACTACGACTATGCCAACTGCTACTCCTACTCAAACTCCTACTACTACTACTTCTACTGCTACTACCACTACCACTACAACAACAACAACAATAACAACAACTACTACTACTACTATGAATACTTCTACTACTAATTCAATTGCTACTACCACTACTCCTACTACTACTACTGCTAATGCTAACACAACTACAACTATAGCTACTACTACTACTAATTCTAACACTCATCCTTCTACTTCTACTACTGCCACAGTTACTACAAGTACTACTACTCCTACTACTACTACACCGTACACTCCTAAAACTTCTACAACTACCTACTAATCCTAACACTCCAATAACTTCTACGAATGCAACTCCTACTACTATTACTACACTCGTACTACAGCTACTACAACCACTGCTGCTACTTCTAGTACTACTACTGCAACTACTACTACCTCTGTGCCTACTTGTACCGCAACTACTACTACTACTCCTCCTACTACTACTACGAATACTAACACTACTACTACTACTACTCCTCCTATGACAACTACAACTACCGCTATTAGTACTAATGCTACTACTTCCGCTACTACTACTCCTACTATTACATCACCTACTGCTACAACTACTACAGCCACTATAACTGCTACTACCACTACTACTACAATAACTACTCCCACTGCAATTGCTACTACAACTGCTACAACAACTATTGCTACTATTTCTTCTGCTCCTACACCATCCACTGTTACTACTGCTACTACTGTTGCTGCTCCCACATAATCCTCTGTTACTACCACTCCTACAACTTCTACCACAATTGCTACCACTGTTACTACTGCTTCTATTACAACTACTACTACCCTTGCTACTACTGCTACTGCTACTACTACTCCAACTACTTCTACTACTTCTGCGACGATAATTGCTACTGATACAATTACTTCTATTACTACTACTGCTTCTACAACTACAACTGCTATGACTACTAACACTACTACTAGTAGACCTACTACTACTACTGCTATAACTACTACTAGCGTGTTTAATACAAGTACAACAACAACTACAACTTCTATTATAACAATAACAACAGCTGCTACTACTGCCATGGCTTCTACTGCCACTACTACTCCTACTGGTACCATTGCTATTACTTCTACAACGGCTACTACTCCATCAACTACCACTATTGCTGCCATTACTATCACTACGGCTAGTACTACTTCTACTATTACTACAACTACAACTATTACAACAACTTCTACTACTTTGCCTACTACTAATAATGCTACTACTACTACAATAGCTGCTACTACTGCTATTGCTACTACAACAACTAGTTCTACTGCTATCACTTCTACTACTGCTACGACAGCCACTTCTACTGTTGCTACTACTGCTGCCA
Organism: Trichopus zeylanicus subsp. travancoricus; assembly: GCA_005019695.1. Taxonomy (NCBI): domain Eukaryota; kingdom Viridiplantae; phylum Streptophyta; class Magnoliopsida; order Dioscoreales; family Dioscoreaceae; genus Trichopus; species Trichopus zeylanicus. Next base: position 31,359 of record RXID01015348.1, read on the forward strand.
CTACTGCAATCACTACTACTTGAATTACACTGCTACTGCTACAACTGCTGCTACTAACGCAATAACTACTATTACTGCTATTACTGTTGCTACTGCTACTGTTGATACTACTGCTACTACTCCTACTCCAAATCCTACCACTACTACTCCTACTCATACTTGTACTACTACTACTACTAGTACAATAGCAAAACAATCAACTGCTACTACTAGTACCACTACTAATACTACTACTACAACAACAACTACTACTACTACAACTATTACTACTACTACTACCACCACCACTACCACCACCACCACCATCACCACCACTACTACTACCACTACTACTACCACTACTACTACTATTATTACTACTACTACTACTAATACTACTACTACTCATACTCCTACTACTCCTCCTGCTACTAAAAGTACTACAACCACTACAACAAGAATAACAACTACTACTACCTCTACTGTTGCTGGTCCTACTGCTATTACAACTGCTACTACTACTGCTACTACTACTCCTCCTACTACTACTCCTCCTCCTCCTCCTCCTACTACTACTGCTACTATTCCTACTACTACTAGCTACTACTACCTCTACTAATCCTACTTCAACTCCTACTGCTACAACTGCTACTACTACTATGACTACTACTACTCCTACCACAAGTACTAATACTACTACAAGTACTACTAATACTATTACAACTACTATTGGTACTACTGCTACTACTATCACTACTACAATAACTACTACTACTACTACTACTACTAATGCTACTATTACTACAACTACCACTATTACTGTTGCTACTACAACTACTATTAGTAGTAGAAGTAGAAGTAGCAGTAGTAGCAGTAGCAATAATAGTAGTAGTAGATGTATTAACAATAGTAATAGTAGCAGTAGCAATAGCAATAGCAGTAGGAGTAGTATTAGTAGCAAGAACAGCAGCAGTAAAAGCAACATCAACAGTACATGCAGTAGCTACAACCGTAGTATTAATAGGCGTAGTAGCAGCAGTATTAGTGGTAGAAGTAGCAATAGTTGTAGCAGTAGTTATAGTAGTAGTTGTTGTTGTTATAGTTGTAGCTGCAGCATTAGTAGCAGCAGTATTAGTCTTAGTAGCAGCAGTAGCGGTTGTAGTAGTAGTAGTAGTAGTAGTAGTAGTAGCGGCAGCAACATTGGTTGTAGTAGTAGTCATATTAGTAGAATCAGTAATAGCAGTAGTAGCTATATTAATAGTAGTAGTTGTAGCACTAGGAGCAGTAGCAGTAGTAGCAGTAGTAGTAGTAGTGATAATAGTTGTAGTAGTAACAGTAGCAGTAGCAATAGTAGTTGTAGTAATAGCAGTTGCAGCAGGAGTAGCAGAAGAAGTAGCTGTAGTAGTAGCAGTAATGGTAGTAGTGGAAGTAGTAAGAGCAGTAGTAGCAGTGGCTATTGTAGTAGTTACAATAGTAGCAATAGTAGTAGTAGTTGTTGTTGTAGGCGTTGTAGCCATAGGGGTAGTAGTAGCACTAGTAGAAGCAATAGTTTTCGCAGTAGCTGGAGTAGCAGTAATATTTTTTCTTGTGGTGGTAGTTGTAGAAGTAGTAGTATTAGTAGTAGTAGTAATAGTAGTAGTAGCAGTAGCAGTAGTACCACTTGTAGTAGTATTAGTAGTAGCCTCAGTAGTAGCAGTAGTAGTAGTAGTAGCAATTATAGTGGTAGTTGTTTACTAGCAGCAATAGTAGTAGTAGTAGTAGTAGTAGTAGTAGTAGTAGTAGTTGCAGCCTCAATAGTTGTGGTAGCCATAGTAGCAATAGTAGTAGTAGTAGTAGTAATAGTGGTAGTTGTACAAGTAGTAGTAGTAGTAGTCAAAGTAGTGGTAGAAGATGTAGTTGAAGCTATAGCAGTAGTAGAAGTAGTAGCAACAGCACTAGTAGTAGTTGTTGTTGTAGTAGTAGTATTAGGAGTAGGCGTTCGAGTAGGAGGAGGAGGAGTAGTAGTAGTAGTAGTAGTAGAAGTAGTAGTAGTAGTAGTTGCAGTAGTAGTTGTAGTAGTAGTAGCAGTAGGAGCAGTAGTTGTAGAAGTAGATATAGTAGTAGTAGAAGAAGTAGCAGCCACATTATTTGGAGTAGCAGAAGTACTAGCAGTAGTAGTGGTGGTACTAGTGGCAACAATAGTAGCAAAACCAGTAGAAGTAACAGTGGTAGAAGTAGTAGGGGAAGTAGTAGTAGTAGTAGTAGTAGTAGATGTAGTGGCAGCGTTAGTTGCAATAGCAGTAGTAGTAATAGTAGTAGTAGCAGAAGCAGTTGTAGGGGAAGCAAGAGCAGCTGTAGCAGTAGCAGTAACAATAGTAGTAGTTACAGTAGTAGCAGTATTAGCAGTAGCAACAGCAACAACAACAACAACAGCAATAGCAGTAGTAGTAGTAGGAGAAGTTGTAGTACTAGTAGTAATAGTAGTTGTATCAACAATAGCAGTAGTAGTAGTTATAGTAGTAGTCGTACCAGTAGTAGTACCAGTAGTACCAGTAGTGCCAGTAGTAGCAGCAGTAGTAGTAGAAGAAGTAGTAGCAGCAGCAGTAGTAGTAGTAGCAGTAGTAGCGATAGTAGTATTAGTAGTAGCAATAGTAGCAATAGTAGCAGTAGTTGTAGTAGTAGTCGTAATAGTAGCAGTGGTAGTTATAGTAGTCATAGTAGTAGGAGTAGTCTGAGTAGTAGTAGTAGTTATAGTAGTCATAGTAGTAGTAGTAGTCTGAGTAGTAGTGGTAGTCGACGTTGATGGCCCCAAATTAGTCGCCGGGGGGTAGTTGGGAGGCCCCATGGCCGCATCACCGGGTGGCCTATATGGGGATGTGGTTGTGGTGATTGCGCTGCAATACAATCTTTCTGAGAGCTTCTTTATAGTTGGATACTCTAACTCTAGATCAGGCCCCTCCTGTTCCTCTTCCAAGCCTGCAGCCACAAAATTAGACAAAAAGGGTGGTGATGGGGTTGGGCTCATCCCTACTATCTTTTGCAGAGAACGGATTGATAAAGTCTCCATCCTCGTCAGGGGACTCATCCCAAATTGTTTGGAGTTGCTGGGATGGATAACATAGATCATCCGTCGAATCAGTGATTGGTGACAAGGTATCAAAGTAGCTGTACTCTTCTTCATCCGGCTCAGAGTCAGCATCTTCCATTAGAACTGCTATGGCATGAGCCGGTTCTGCTTCATCACCATCGGCTTCCTCATCCTCAATGTTATAATGAGGAGTTTTCCTAGTAGAGGTTGCAGCATAGCCATAAAATTGTAGTACAATTATTCCGTCCATTAAGGTCCGTGAATGAACCTCAGTAGGTTGCACTAGGTTGATCATCTGTGCTGGTCGGATCATCCATCCGTGCCCTTGGTCCTCTGCTACGGAGTATCTTTGCCTCGGTAGTGCCCTTACGCCATGACTTGTAAGATAGTCCACGACGCCTTGTACTTCATAGGCGAAGCCGACGTTGGGGGTATTTGACAGTCTTCTGACCAAACCCCTGGTGATCAGCAAGTTTGCATTGCCACCTCTCCAGTTCTCATAGCCTCTGGTCAGGATTGAGCTTTGGGTGTGCCTGAAGAAGTCATCAATGGTCATCATGAGTACAGGGATCACATAGACCAGTTGACTCCCTCTTGTTAGGTCCACTTCCATGGTCACCAGAATTGCCTGGTCACCTATCCACCGGTTGTCCCTGAAGACGACTAGGGCTAGCATGCCCTCTTCCTGTCTATGCAAGATTTGGATACGTACCTGCAATACGCCGAGATGGATGTATTGCATTCCGCTTCTATGTAGTTGATTGTAGCTATCCACCTGGATGAAATTCCGATCCACCTAGTTGCCATCCGTACATAATATGGCCTCCTTCGACCTGTGGACGTAGACTTTGTGGTGGGTGTCATCCTTCCGTGAATGGTAAATCACTTTCGTAGGTACAATAGAGGCCCGCTTCTGCATAGAAAGCCTCAGCTGAACATGTGGATCAATCTGCTGCTCTAGGATATGGACTGGTCCTACTCCTCCAGTTAGGCATTGTTGAAGCTTCTTCACGGCTTGTTGTGCGTTGTGAAGAAGCCGGTAATTTTGCCTGTACCCCCGTATTTGATCTTCGAATAGTGGTACTGGAGCTGAGGTTGACGGCAAGTCCTGCATTACTACGGCTTGCGAAGTGCTTCATCTTGCAGCCATTTAGCTTTTTAGCTTGTCCTTTTCTTCCAGTAAGATTGTTACCGGGTCTTTGAAAGCCCTTAGTTGGTCCTTTGCTTCTTTAGGCCTTTCAGTTGCCCTTGCAAGTAGAATTTCAATTTTATCAAGCCTTTTCCTAAGATACTTAGTAAGTTCAAGGGTTCCCCCTTCAGCTTGGCTAGGCTGCTGGGTAGTTTCAGCCACTAATTCCCAGATTTGTTGTTTTGTAAGGGGCTGATTGTCTAGGTAAACTTCTGTCAGGTCCTTCAATGAAGACCTTAGACTCCTTACTTCTTTCTCTAGGCCTTGGTGCTGCTCTAGTAATTGCTTAAAATTTTTCAAATGAACTCTAGATGATAGGCAAATTTTTTCAAAAATTACAGCAAGGTTGTGGGCTAGTTGATTTGTGGAAAATTTCTGGGTAGAAGCAAGATCAAGGTACTCTAGGTTTGAGGTTCGGGAATGATCATACCATTCTTGTATGGATTTTTCCCATGCATCAGACATGAGAGCTAAAATTTTAAACTACCAGAATTGCTTTTGAGGGCAGTTCCAAACTAGATTAAACAGGGCAGTTCCACACCGGGTTAAGACATGAGCTAGGATCACATAGGTGTGCCCTTGGGTTTACAAACGGCCTCTCGCCTTGGCTGCCAAGTTAGGACCTGTTCTTTTTCCTTATGCCTAGTCTCTCACTCGGCACGCATAATACCAACAATTTAATTCTAGTTCGCATAATACCATCCAAGCAGATTTCTAGCAGATATAATGTTAGCTCAAAGCCTGAAGCGTAGTAGTAAGCAAAGTGGTAATCACAAACCCTTACCTCAAAATCGTTGTACCTTAACCTTTGTGGGTTTTACTCCTCCATATCTTTAACTAGCTCTGATACCAAATGGCGGGGCGCCGTGGGCAGAGTGCAGAAACGTAAAGAGAATAAGGAGAAAGATATGGCAGAACTCGCAGATTACTAGTAGTAGTTGTTGTTGTAGCAGAAGTAGTAGTAGCGAAAGTTGTAGCAATAGTACTAGTAGCAGTTGTAGCAGCAGAAGTAGTAATAGTAGTAGCATTTGCAGCAGCAGTAGTAGTAGTAGTAGCATTAGTAGAAGTAACAGTAGTCATAGTAACAGTAGTGGTATTATTAGTAGTAGTAGTAGCAATAGTAGTAGAAGCAGTAGTTGTGGTAGTTGTAGTAGAAGTCGTAGTAGTATTAGTTGTAGAAGTCTCATCAGCAGTAGGAGCAGCAGCAGTAGAAATAGTAGTACCAGTAGAAGTTGAAGTAGTAGTAGCAGTAATCATAGTAGTAGCAGTAGTAATAGTAGTAGGAGTAGGAGTATTAGTTGTAGTTATTGTAGTGGTAATAGTAGTAGTAGTAGTAATAGCACATTAGCAGCACATTAGTAGTAGTAGGAGTAGTAGTAGCAGTAGTAGTGGTAGTACCCATAGTGCAGTAGTAGCTATAGTCGTAGCAGTAGTACTAGTAGTAGTAGTAGTAGCTATAGCAGCAGTAGTAGTATATTACCTATAGTAATAGTAGTAGTAGCTGTAGTATTGGTAGTTGAAGTAGTAGTAGTAGAAGTATTAGTAGCAACTATTGTCGTAGCAAAAGTAGTAGTAGTAGAAGTAGCGATAGTAGCCGTAGTTGTAGTCTTAGCAGTAGTAGTTGTAGTACGAAAAGTTGCAATTGTAGCATTAGTAGCAAGAGGACTAGTAGTAGTGGTTGTAGTAGTAGCGGTAATAGCAATAGCAGTAGTACTAATAGTAGTAGTTGTAGCAGTAGTAGAAGTAGTTGCAGTAGCATTAGTAGTGCTAAAAGAAGTAGCAGTGCAAAAGTAGTAGTCGTAGTGGCTGGAGTCATAGTAATAGTAGTAGTAGTAGTAGTACTAGTAGTACTAGTAGTTGTAGTAGTAGTTAGAGTAGAGGTAGTAGTAGTTGTAGTAGTAGTATAAATAGTAGTAGGAGTAGGTGTTGTAGTAGAAGTGGTAGTAGTATGAATGATAGAAGTAGTAGCAATAGGTGTAGTAGTAGAAATAGCAGGAAGGGGAGCCGCAGTAGTAGTAGTAGAAGAACTAGTAATAGTAGCTATAGGAGCCGTAGAAGTAGTAGTACTAGTAGTAGTATTAGTAGTAGTTGTTGTTGTATTACTACTAGTTGTCATACTAGTAGTAGTAGTAGTAATAGTAATAGCAATAGTAGTAATAGTAGTAGCAGCAGTAGTAATTGTTGTTGTTGTAGTAGGAGCAATTATAGTAGTAGTAGTAGTAGTCGTCATTGTTGTTGTTGTTCATGTTATTGTAGAAGTAGTTATAGTAGTAGTAGTAGTAGCAACAGTAGTAGTAATATTACTAGTAGTAGAAGTAGGGGAAGTAGTAGTAATAGCTAAAGTAGCAGCAACAGTAGCAGCAGTGGTACTAGTAGTAGAAGGAGGAGTAGTATTAGTAGTAACAAAAGTAGTGATTCCAGTAGCAGTAGCAGTAGCATTAGTTGTTGTTGTAGTAGTAGTAGCAGTAGTAATAGTAGTTGTAGTAGCTGTAGTAGATGTAGTAGTAGCCATAGTAGTAGTAGTAGCAATAGTAGCGATAATACTAGTAGGAGCAGCAGTAGTAGTAGTGGTAGTATAAGTAGTAATAGTAGTAACAATAGCAATAGTAGCAATACTAGTCGTACTAGTACTAGTATTACCAGTAGTAGCATCCGTTGTAGCAACAATAGTTATTATTGTGCTAGTAGTGGTAGTTGTAGAAGTAGCAGCAGCAAAAGTGGTAATAGTAGTAGTAGTAGTAGTAGTAGTTGTAGGAGCGACAACAATATTAGTACTAGTAGGAGTACTACTCATAGTGGTAGTAGCAGTTGCAGCAATAGTAGTACCTGTAGTAGTAGTAGTGGAAGTAATAGTAGCAATATTAGTAGAAGTATTAGTAGCAGCCACAGTTGTTGTTGCAGTAGTAATAGCAGCAGTAGTAGTAGTAACAACAATAATAGCAGTAATAGCAGTAATAGCAGTAGGAGTAGTAGTAGTAGTAGCAGCAGTAGGAGAAGTAGTAACAGTAGTAGCAGTAGTAACAGTAGCAGTAATTGCAGTAGTAGTAGGAGAAGCACTAGTAGCAGAAGCAGTACTGTCAGCAGTAGCAGTAGTAGCAGTAGTCATAGTAGTGGCCATAATTTTTGCAGAAGTAGTCATAATTGAAGTAGTAGTATTAGTATTAGTATTAGTGGTAGGTATAGTAAAAGTTGTAGCAGTAGTAGCACAAGTAATAGTAGTAGTAGTAGTAGAGCCATTAGTAGTAGTAAAAGTTATCATAGTAGTAGCAGCTGTAGCAGTCGAAGTAGTGCTAGCAACAGTAGTAGCAGTAGTAGTTGTAGTTGTAGGAGAAGTAGTAGCACTAGTAGTAGTTATTGCAGTAGAAGTAGTTATTGAAGTAGTACTATTAGTAGCAGTAGTAGTAATAGTAGTAGTAGTAGAAGTAGAAGTAGCAGTACTAGTAATAGTAGCAGTAGCCAAAGTGGTTGAAGTAGTAGTAGAAGCCATAGCAGCAGTAGTAGCTGTAGTATTAATAGTTGAAGTAGTAGTAGTAGCAGCAGCAGCAGTATTACTTGTAGTAGTAGTACTAGTTGTGGTAGTAGTAGCTAGAGTAGCAGTAGCAGCAGCAGTAGTAGTTGTAGTAGTAGTAATAGAAGTAGTATAGTAGTACTACTAGTGTAAAGTAGTTAAGTAGTAGTAGTATATAGTAGTGGTAGTAGTAGTATAGTAGTAGTAGAGTAGTAGTAGTAGTATAGTAGTAGTAGTAGTAATAGTAGTAGTAGTAAGTAGTAGAGTAGTAGTAGTAGCAGCAGCAGCAGTTGTAGTAGCAGCAGCAGCGGCAGTAGTACAAGAAACTATTATTGTAGTAGTAAGTAGTAGTTGCATTGGCAATAGTAGTAGCAACACCAACAGTAGTGGTAGCAGTAGTTGTGGATGTAGGAGAAGTAGTAGTAGCAGTAGTAGTAATAGTAGTAGTAGCGGTGGTAGTAACCGTAGCAGAATTTGTAGTAGAGGTAGTAATAGTAGTAGTAATAGTAGTAGTAGTAGTGGAAGTAGTAGTTGTTGTTGTATTAGTAGTAGTAGTAGTAGTAGTAGTGAAAGTAGTAGTAGTAGTAGTCATTGTTGTAGTTGTTGTTGTAGTTGTAGTTGTAGTAGTACTAGTAGCTGTAGTAGCAACAACAGTAGTAGTAGTAGTTGTTGTTGTTGTTGGAGTAGCTGGAGCAGTAGTAACAGTAGTAGTAGTTGTTATTGTTGTTGTTATTGTATTATTAGTAGAACTAGCATTTGTAGTAGTAGTCATAGTATTAATAACAGTAGTGGCCGTTGCAGCAGTAGCAGCAGCAGAAGTAGCAGTCGTAGCAGTCGTAGAAGTAGCAGTAGTGGTTGTTGTAATAACAATAGTAGTTTCCCTAATAGTACTAGTAGTAGTAGTAGTAAGAGTCGTAACAGTAGCAATAGTAGCATTAGTAGTAGCAAAAGTTGTGGCTGTAGTAGTTGGAGCTATAGTGGTGGTAGCAGCTGTAGCAGTGTCGTAGTAGTAGTTGTAGTAGTAATAGTAGTAGCTATAGTAGTGGTAGCAGTAGCTGTTGTTGTTGTAGTAGTAGTAGGAGGAGGAGCTATAGTATTAGTAGCAGTAGTAGCAGGTATAGTAGTAGTATTAGTAGGAGAGGTAGTAGCAGTAGCAGTAGTTGGAGTAGTGGTTGTTGTTGTTTTTGTAGTATAGTTGTTGGGTGCAGTAGTAGCAGTAATAACATTAGCAGTAGGTGGAGTAGTAGACGTAGTAGTAGTTGTAGTAGTAGAAGAACTAGTACTACTAGTTGCAGAGGAGTAGTCATAGTAGTGGTAGTAGTGGTAGGAGCAATTGTAGCAGTAGTAGTAGAAGATGTAGTAGTAGTGTAGCAGTAGCTATAATAGTAGTACTAGCAATAGTGGTAGTAGTTGTAGTACTAATAGTACTAGTTGTAGGGGTAGTTCTGGTTATTGTTGCTGCAGTAGTAGAAGTAGTTGTTGTAGTTTTGGTAGTAGTAGTAGTAGTCGTAATAGTTGTAGTTGGGGTAGTAGTAGTAGTAATAGCTGTAGTTCAAGTAGTAAAAGTAGTAGTAGTAGCTATAGTTATAGTTATAATTGCAGGAGTTGTTCTAGCAGAAGTAGTAATGGTAGTAGTAGTGGTAGTTGTAGTAGTAGTAGTAGTAGCAATAGTAGTTGTTGCAGCAGTAGTAACGACAAAAGTGATGGTATAAGTAGCTGTAGTAGTAATAGTTATTATAGTTATAGTAGTAAAAGTAGTAGTAGTGCCTGTAGTTGTAGTTATAGTAACAACACTAGTAGTAGCAGTAGTTGTTGTAGCAAAAGTAGCAAATATAGTAGGAGTAGTGGTAGTCATAGAAGTAGTAGTAGTAGTAGCAGAGTAGTAGTCACAGTAGTAATAGTATTAGTATTATCAATAGTAGTTCTTGTAGTAGTAGCAGTAGCAGAAATAGTTATAGTAGAAGTAATGGAGAAGTAGTAGTAGCAGTTTTAGAAGTCTTAGTAGTCATAGTCGTCATAGTAGTAGTAGCAATAGTAGTAGTAGTAGGAGTAGTAATAATAGTTGTAGTAGTAATAGCAGTAGTAGAGTAGTAGAAGTACAGTAGAAGTAGTAGTAGTAGCAGTCGTAGCAGAAGTAAGAGTAGTAGTGGTAGTAGCAGCAGTAATAGTAGTCGCAGTAATAGCTGTAGTAATAGTAGAAATAGCGTAGCAGTAGTAGCCGTAGTCGTAGTTGCAATAGTAGCAACAGTAGCAGCAGTAGTAGTAGCAATAATAGTAGATATAGTGTTAATAGCATTCGTAGTAACAGTAGCATGAGTGGTAGTAGTAGCTATAGTAGGATTAGTAGTATTAGTAGCAGTCCTACGAGTAGTAGTTATTGTTATAGTAGTAGTAGTAGTAGCACTGACTTTAGTAGTAGTAGTCGAAGTAGTAGCGCAGCTGTTAGTAGTAGTAGTAGTACTAGCAGCAGCAGTACTAGTAGCGACAGTATTAGTAGCAGAAATTGCAGTAGTAGAAGTAGTAGTAGCTGCAGCAACAGTAGTAGTAGTAGTAGTTATTGTTGTTGTAATAGTAGTCGTGGTAATAGTAGTAGCAGCAGCAACAACGACAACCGTGGTAGTAGTAGTAGTAGTAGCACTGGCTGTAGTAGTAGTAGTAGTAGTAATTATAGTAGTAGTGCTAGTAGCAACAATATTTGTAGGAGAAATTGCAGTAGTAGTAATAGTAGTCATAGCAGTAGTAGTGGTAGTAGTAGTAGTTGCAGTCGGAGTACTATTTGTTGGAGTAGGTATATGAGTAGAACTTGTAGCAGTAATAGCAGAAATAGTAGTACAAGTAAGTAGTAATAGGAGTAGTAGAAGTTGTTGTAGTAGCAGCAGCAGCTGCAGCTGTAGTGGTAGTAGTAGTATTAGTAGTAGGAGTATTAGAAGTACTACTTGTAGTAGTAGTCTTAGTAATGGTAGTTGTAGTAGTAGTAGTAGTATTAGTAGTAGTATTGTTAGTAGTAGTGGTAGTAGTAGCCGTTGTGCTTGTAGTAGTAGTAGCAGTAGGCATAGTAGCACTAGTAGTACTAGGAGTAGTAGTAGCAATAGTAGTTGTAGAAGTACTAATAGTAGTCGTAGTAAAAGTACGAGCAGTAGAAATAGTAGTAGTAGTAGTAGTAATAATAATAGTATTTGTAGTAGCAGTAGCAGTAGTTGTTGTTGTAGTAATAGTATTAAAAGTAGTGCTAGTAGCAGTAGTTGTTGTTGTAGTAATAGTAATAGTATTAAAAGTAGTGTTAGTAGCAATAGTTGTTGTAGCAGCTACAGTAGTAGTTGTAGTAGTAATAGTATTAAAAGTAGTGGTAGTAGCAAAAGTAGTAGTTGTAGTAGAAGTACTAGTAATTTTAGTTGTAGTAGAAGTACTAGTAATTTTAGTTAAAGGAGTAGTAGTAGGTAATAGAAGGGTCAGTAGTAGTAGTTGGAGTGGGGGTAGCAGTAGTAGGAGTAGTAGTCATTGGAGTAGTTGTGCCAGTAGCAATTATAGTAGTAATAGTTGTTGTAGTAGTAGCTGTAGTTGCATTAGCAGTTGTAGTAGGTGTACTAGTAATAGTAGTAGCAATAGTGGTAGTAGTGGTGGTAGTAGTAGTAGTAGTAGTAGTAGTAGTAGTAGTAGTAGTAGTAGGAGTAGTAGTAGTAGTTGTTGTTGTTGTTGTAGTAGTAATAGTAGCAGCAACAGTAGTAGTAGCAATATCAATAGTAGTGGTGGTAGGAGTAGCAGTAATAGTGTTGGTAGAGGTTGTAGTAGAAGTAGTAATACTAGTAGTAGTAGTAGTAGGAGTAGCAGTAGTGGTTGGAATAGGTGTAGTCATAGTAGTAGTAGAAGTGCAATACTAGAAGTTGTGTAGTACTAGTAGTAGTGCAGTACTAGTAGTAGTAGTAGTAGTAGTAATAATTGGAGTAGTAGTTATTGTTGTAGCAGTTGTAGTAATAGGAGTAGTAGTAGCGGCAGTAGTAGCAACAGTAGTTGTTTTAATAGCAGAATTAGCTGTAGGGGGAGTAGTAGAAGTAGTAAGAGCAGCAGTTGTAGTTTGTTGAGTTGTTGTAGCACTAGACGGAGAAGTATTAGTAGTAGTTGAAGGAGTAGTAGCAGTAGTGGTAGTAGCAGCAGCAGTAGTAGTAGCAGATGTAGTAGTAGTAGTAGAAGTAGAAGCAGCAACAGTAGTAGCAGTTGTAGCAGTACTACTTGTAGTAGTGGTAGTAGAAACAATAGTTGTAATAGTACCAGTAGTAGCCGCAGCAGTAATAGTAATTGTAGTAGCAGCTGTAGTAGTAGCTGTAGTAGTAGTAGCAGTGGTAATTGTCGTACTAGTAGTAGTCGTGGTGGTACTAGTTTATGTAGTACAGTAGTAGCAGAAGTGGTAGTAGTGGCAGTAGTAGCAGTAGTAGCGAGAGCTGTAACAGTAGTAGTACTAGTAGTAATAGTAATGCTACCAGCTATTGCAATAGTAGCGGTAGTATTAGTAGTACTACTAGTAGAAGTACAAGAAGCAGGAGTAGTTGTTGCAGTAGAAGTAGTATTGTAGTTGTAGTAGTAGTGATAGTAAGAGAAGAAGTCATTGTCGTAGCAGTAGCGGTAGCAGTATTAGCTTTGATAGTAGTAGGAGTAGTAATTGCTATTGTAGTAGTTATAGTAGTTGTAGAAGTAGCAGCAGTAGCGGTAGTTATTATCGTAGTCATAGTGGTTGCAGTACTTGTGGCATTATTAGTAGTAGTACCAGTAGTAATAGTACTAGCCGCAGTCGTAGTAATAGCAATAGAAGCAGCAACAGTAGTAGTTGTAGGAGTAGCAGTAGTGGTAGTAGCAGTAGCAGTAGTTGTAGTAGTAGTAGTAGCAGCAGTAATAGTAGAAGTAGTAGTAATAGTAGGAGTAATATTAGTGGAGTAGGAATAGTAGTAGTATCAATAGTGGTGGTAGCAGTAGCAGCAGCAGCAGCAGCAGTAGTAGTAGTAGCAATAATAGCAGTAGTAAGAGTAGTAGTTGCATTACTACTACTAGTAATAGTAGTATAAGTAGTTGTAGCAATAATAGTTGTAATATGAGTAATAGTAGTAGTAGTGGTATTAGTAGTAATAGGTCTAGTAGTATGAGTAATAGTAGTAATAGTAGTAGTAGCAACAGTAGTAGTCGTAGTAATAAGTAGTAGTAGTAGTTGCATTAGTAGTAGTCGTAGTAATACTAGTAGTTGTTGTAGTAGTGGTAGTAGTAGTACTAGCATTAGTAGTAGCAGTAATAGGAGTAGTATCGGTAGTTGTAGTTGTACGAGGAGTCACTATAGTACTAGTAGTAGTAGTTGTACTAGTAGGAGTATTATTAGTAGTAGTAGAAGTAGAATAAGTAATAGCTGCAGTAGTAGTAGTAGTACTATAAGTAGGAGTGCTTCTTCTAGCAGTAGGAGTACTAGTAGCAGTAATAGTAGTGTTAGCAGAAGTAGTAGTAGTAGTAACAGTTACAGAAGGAGTAGTTCTGGTAGTAGTAGTAATAGTAGTAGTAGTTGTACTAGTTGTAGTAGTAGTAGTAGCGGTACAATTAATAGAAGTACTAGTAGTAGTTTTTGTAGTAGTAGCAGTACTTGTTGTAGTAGTTATAGTAGTAGTGTAGTCGTAGTTGTTGTATTAGCAGAAATAGAGGCAGTAGCAGTAGCAGTAGAAGCAGTAGCAGCAGTTGTACCAGTAGTAGAAGTTGTAGTAGTAGTAGAAGTAGTAGTAGTAATAGTGGTAGTAGTAGTAACAATACTAGTAATATGAGTAGTAGTAGAAGTAGTAATCCAAGTAGCCGAAGTAATTGTAGGAGTTGTTTAGGAGTAGGAGTAGAAATAGTAACAGTAGTTGAAGTAGTAGCAGTTGTTGTAGTAGTAGTAGAAGTAGCAGCAGCAATAGTAGTAGTAATAGTAATAGTGATAGCAGCTGTAGTTGTTCTACTAGAAATAGTAGTAATAGTAATAGTAGTTATTTTAGTAGTAGTAGGAGGAGGAGGAGTAGCAGCAGCAGTAGTAATAGTAGTAGTTATTGCTCTTGTTGTTGTTGTTCTTCTTCTTCTTCTTCTTGTCATTGTTGTAGTAGTAGTAGTGGTAGCTGTAGTAGTTGTAGTAGTAGGAGTAGTAATAGCTACTGTAAAGTAGTTGTACTAGTAGTAGTCGGAGTAGCAGTTGAAGTAGAAGCAGCAGTAGTAGTATTAGTAGTAGTAGTAGTAGTAGTAGTAGTAGTAGCAACAGGAGTAGTAATAGTGGTAGTAGGCGAAGTTTTAGTAGTTGTTGCAGTAGCAGTAGTAATAGTTGTAGTTGTCGTAATAGTTGTAGTAGTAGGAATAGGAATAGTAGTACTAGTACAAGTAGTTGTAACAATCATTGTTGTAGTAGTAGTTGTTGTTGTAGCAGTATTTGTGTTAGTAGTAGTAGTTGTAGTGGTAGTAGTAATAGTAGTAGTAGTAGCACAGCAGTAGCAACAGCAGCAGTAGTGGTAGTTGCACTTATTGTAGTAGTAGTCGTGGCATTCACGTTTGTAGTAGTAGGAGTGGCATTCGTAGTCGTAGTTGTAGCAATAGTAGTAGACACAGTAGTAGAAGTAAAAATAATAGTATGAGTGCCAGTACTAATTATAGTAGTATTAGTAGTAGTAGTAATAGAAGTAATAGGAGTAGTAGTTGTTGTTGTAGCAGTAGTTGCGGTAGTAGTTGCGGCAGTAGTAATAGGAGTGCTAGTAGTAGCAGTAGAAGTAGTAATAATAGTAGTTGTAGTAGTAACAAGAGTAGTAGTAGTAGTGATAATAGCAGTAGAAGTAGTAGTACTATTGGTCATAGTAGTAGTAGTAGTAGTAGAAGTAGTAGTAGAAGTAGTAGAGGTAGTAGTATAGTAGTAATAGTAGTAGAAGTGGATGGATCGTAGTAATGGGAGTAGCAGGAGTAGGAGTAGTGGTAGAAGTAGTTGTGGTTGTTGTTGTAGTAATAGTAGCAGTAGTAGCGGTAGTAGTAGAAGTAGTGGTAGTAGCAGTAGTAATTTTAGTGGCAGTCAAATTAGTTGTAGCAGTTGTGGTAGTAGTGGTTGTAGTAGTAGCATTAGTAGTAGTAGTAGTTGTTGTTGTAGCAACAGAGCACTAGTAGCAGTAGTAGTATAAGTAATAGTTGTAGAAGTAGTTGAGCTTGCTGTAGTAGTTGTAGTGGCAGTCGAACAAGTGGTAGCAGTAGTAGCAATAGTAACCCTAGTAGCAGCAGCAGTAGTAGTAGTAGTCGTAGTACTAGTAGCAGCAGCAGTGGTAGTCATAGAAGTAGTAATAGAAGTAGAAGTAGTGGTGGTGGTGGTGGTAGTAGTAGTAATAGTAGTAGTAGTAATAATAGTACTAGTAGTAGTTCTAGTACCAGCAATAGTATTAGTTGTAGTAGCAGTTGTAGTGGTAGAAGTAGTGGGAGTAGTGGTATTGTAGTAGGAGAAGTAGTAGTGGTAGTAGCAGCAGCGATAGTAGTATTAGTAATTGCTGTAGTCGTCGTAATATTAGTAGCAGCACCAGTAGTAGTAGTAGTAGTAGTAATAGTAGCAACTATAGTGGTAGCAATAGTAGTGGTAACAACTATAGTCGTAGCAGCAGTAGTAGTGATAGTAGCAGTAGCAGGGGTAGTAGTAATAGTTGTAGTAGTAGTAGTAGCAGTAGCAATTGTAGCAGTAGTAGCAATAGTAATAGTAGAAGTAGTAGTAATAGTAGCAGTATTAGCAGTAACAACAATAGCAGTAGTAGCAGTAGTAGTATTAGTAGTAGTTATAATAGTACTAGTAGCCGTAGTAGTAGTGATAGCAATAGTAGTAGCGGTTGTAGAAGCGGTAGCTATAGTAGTAGCAGTTGTAGTAGTTGTAGTAGTAGCAGTAGTAGTAGTAGTAGCAGCAACATTATTAGTAATAGTAGTAGTCATCGTCGCAGCACTTGCAGTAGTAATAGCAGTAGTTGTAGCAGTAGCACTAGTTGTTGTAATGGTAGATGAAGTAGTTGGAGTTGTAGTCATAGTAGCAGTAGCAGTAGTTGCAGTAGTAATGGTAGTAGTATTAGTAGTTATTGCAGTAGCAGTAGTACTATCAGTAGTTGTAGTAGTATTAGTATTAGGAGTTGGAGAAGTTATAGTAGTAGTATTAGCGGCACCAGTAATAGTGGTAGTAGTATGAGTAATAATTGTATTAGTCATAGTAGTAGTAGTAGTTGAAGTAGAAGTAGTAGCAGAAGCTGATGTAGGAGTAGCAGTAGTAGCAGCTGTAGTCAGAATAGTAGTAGTAGAAGCAGTAGCAATAGTTGACGGATAAGTAATAGTAGTTGTAGCTATAGTAGAAGTGGCAGTAGTAGTGGAAGTAGTAGTAGTTTTAGCAATCATAGAAGTAGCAGTAGTTGTAGTAAAAGTAGTAGCAGAAGTGGTAGAAGTAGTAGCAGTAGCAGTCGTGCCATCGGTAGTAGTAGTAGTAGTAGCAGAAGTCATACTAGTAACATTATTAGTAGCAGTAGTAGTAATAACATCAATAGTTGCCTCAAAAGTAGTAGTAGTAGTAGGAGTAACAAAAGTGGCAGTAGTAGTAGTAGTAGTAGTAGTTGTTGTTGTTGTTGTTGTTGTTGTTGTAGTAGTAGTAGCAGCAGCAGTAGTAGTAGCAGTAGCAATAGTAGTAGCAGTAGTAATAGTAATAGTAGTAGTAGGACGAGGAGGAGGAGTAACCACAACAGTAGCAGCAGCAGAAGTAGAAGTAGTAGCAGTAGTAGTTGGAGCATCGGAAGTAGGAGGAGGGGTTGTAGTAGTAGTAGCAATTGGAGTAGTAGTTGTTGTAGTAGTAGTAGCAGTGGTGGGACTAGTAGCTGTAGTAGTAGAAGGTGCAATATTAGCGGATGTAGTACTAGAAGCAATCATAGTAGTAGGAGTAGCAGTAGTAGCAGGAGTAGTAATTGTTCTTAGAGGAATAGCGGTAGTAGTAGGGTAGCAGTTGCAGTAGTAGTAGCTGAAGTAGTGGTAGTCACAATGGTAGCAGGAGTATCATTACTAAATATCATGGTAGTTGTGATAGTAGTAGTAGCAGAAGTACTAGTAGTAGTATTTGCTCTAGTGGTAGCAGCAATAGTAGCAGTAGTAGTAGTAGAAGCAGCAACAACAGTAGTAGTAGCAAAAGCAGCAATTGTAGTAGTAGCAGTAGCATTAGTAGTAGGAGTAGTAGTAGTGGTATTAGTAGTAGTAGCAGAAAAAGTAGTAGCATTTGCAAAAGGAGCAATAATACTAGTTGTATTAGTAGTAGAAGAAGTAGTATTAGTAGTAGTAGTAGTGGCAGAAGTAATAGCAGTTGTTGTAATAGTAGCAGTAGTCGTAGTAGTTGGAGAAGTTGGAGTAGTAGTAGTGGTAGCAGCAGCAGCAGCCATAGTGGTAGCAGAAGTATTAGTAGTAAAAGTAGCAGCAACAGAAATTGTAGTTGCAGTAGTTGCAGCAGCAGTAGTAGTTGTAGTCGTAGCAATAGTAGTGGCAGTAGCAGAAGTAACAGTAGTAGGAGTAGTAGTAGTAGTTGTTGTAGTAGCAGTAGTAGTAGCAGTAGCAGTAGTACTAGCAATAGCGATAATAGCAATAGTACCAGTAGTAGTAGTAGTAGTAGCAATAGTAGTAGTAGTTTCAAATGTCGGGGTACTAGTAGTAGTAGTTTTAGGAGTTGAAGCAGTAGTAATAGCAGCAGTAGAAGCAGTAACAATAGTAGTTGTAGTAGTAGAAATAGTAATTGCACTACCAGTAGCAGCAATAGTACTGGTAATAGTAGCAGTAGAAGTAACAAATGTATTAGTGGTAAACGTAGCAGCAGTTCTAGCAGCAGTAGCAGAAAAAATTACAGCAGTAGCAGGAGTAGCAGTAGTAAGAGTAGCAGCAGTAGTAGTAGTAGTAGTAATACTATTAGTAGAAGTACCAGCAGGATAGTAGCAGTAGTAGTACTATTAGTAGAAGTACCAGCAGCAGGAGTAGGTGTAGTAGTAGCAATAGTAACAATAGTAGTTGGAGTAGTAGTAGTTGTTGTACTGGTAGTAATAGTAGAAGAAGTCATAGTAGTAGCAGTAGTAGCAATAGTATTTATTTTGATAGTAGTAGTTGTTGTTGTTGTTGTAGTAACAGTAGTTGTCATAGTAGTTGTGGAAGTAGCAATAGTAGCAGTAGTTGTTATAATAGTCGTAGTGGTAGTAGTAATAGTTACATTGGTAGTAGTACTAGTAGTAGTAGTTGTAGTAGTCGCAGAAGTAGTTGTAGTAGTGGCAGTAGCAGTAGTTGTTATTGTAGGAGTAGCATTAGGGGTAGTATCTGTAGCGGTAGCAGCGGTAATAGTAGTAGTACCACCAGTAATAGTAGTAGTAGTAGGAGTAGTAGTAGTAGGAGTAGCAGTCGTAATACTAGTACTAATAGTAGAAACTTCGACTCAAACTCCTACTGCTACTGCAAAGCCTACCACTCTTGCCACTCAAACTCCTACTATGCTGTTACTACTACTGCTACTACTATTAATAGGAGAGCAATAAAAACAAACACTACAACTCTTACTATACTACTACTACTACTCTTCCTAACACTCCTCCTGCTACAACTAAGATTGCTACTACTACTACTGCTGCTACTAGTACTACTACTACTACTAGTGCAATTACTACTATTACTACTACAACTACCAAAATTACTACTGCTAATACTAACACTCCTAATACTACTACTACTGCTACTACTACTAATACTGCTTGCACTACTACCGCTACTTCTACAACTACTACTACTACTACAACTACTACAAACTACTACTACAACTACAACTACTACTACTGCTACTACCACTCCTACTCCTACTCCTAATGCTTTTACCCCTCCTACAACTACTACTACCCCCACTCCAACTAACACTACTACTAGCACTACTTCTACTACTACAAGTACAATTGCTACTACAACTCGTACAACTACAAGTACAATCCCTACTAAAACTAACACTACTACTACTACTACTTCTACTACTACTCTTACTCCTACACGAACTCCTACTTCACCTCCTACTACTACTAGTCCTACATCTACAGCTACATCTATTTCTCCAACTACCACTACAGCTATTGAAGCTACCACTCCTACTCCAACTCCTCCTACTATTATTGCTACTACTACTACTGCTAATGTCACAACTACCACTACCACCACTACTACTACCACCACAACAAATACTACTATTATTACTACTACTACTACTATTACTACTACTAGTACTACTTCTACCCCTACTACAATTGCTATTATTACTACTACAACTAATACTGGTACTACTTCTACTAATACTAACACTACTACTACTACAACTTCTAATACTAACACTTCAACAACTTCTACTACTAATACTACAACTACGACTACTACAACAACTACTCCTACCATTGCTACTAATAGCACTCCTACCACTACTACAACTACAAATCCTACTACTCCTACTCCAACCCTCATTCCAACTATTACTAGCACTGCTACTACTACTACTACTACAACAAGAACTAATACCAATATTACTATACTACAACTCCTACTACTAATACTCCTCCTACTACTACTAATATTATTACTCCAACTACCACTACGACTACACTCTGACACTCCTACTACAACAACAATTACCACTACTACTCCTCCTACTACTACTACAATTACCACTACTCTTACTACAACTACTACTACTACTGCTACTCGTAATAATACTGCTACTCCAAACACTCCAACTACTACTTCTACTACTACTACTACTACTACTACTAGAACAACAAAAACTACTACTACTACTAGTACTACTACTACTATTAGTATTGCTACTACTACTCCTACTACTACTAATAAGACTACTACAACTACATCTAAAACTACTGTGACTACTCCTGTTGCTTTTGCTGCTACTACTACTACTACTACTTCTTCTAGGACTATTACTACTACTCCTACTATTACTAGTACTCCTACTACTACTACTACTACTACAGCTACTAGAGCTACTACTGCTATTAATGCTACTACTGCTACTACTACTACTACTACTATTCTTGCTACTACTACTACTACTAAGACAATAACAAATATTACTACTACTCCTACTACTACAACTACAAGAACTACTACAACAATGACTACTACTACTACTACGTCTACTACTATTTCAACTCCTACTCCTACTACCGCTACTACAACGACTCCTACTACCACTACTCCTCCAACTACTACTACTACGACTACAACTATCCCTACTCCTACTTCAACTCCTACTACTACAACAACTACTAGTACTACTGCTACCACTACAACAACTACAACTGCTACAACTACACCTACTACAACTCCTACTAAGACAACTTCTACAACTACTACTACTATTACAACTAATACAACTACTGCTACTACAACTACTACTAATATTACTACTACTACTACTACAAGAACAACTACTACTATGACTACTACTATTCCTACTACTAATACTATTACTACTACTACTACTACTATTACTACTACTACTACTACTATTACTACTACTACTACCTCTACTACGATTACAACTCCTATTACTACTACTACTACTACTGCTACCCCTACTCCTATTCCAATGCCTACACCAACTCCTACAATTACTACACCTACTAGTACTGCTACTACCACAACTCCAACAACTCCAACTCCAACTACTACTCCTACTCCAACTCCAACTGCTACTACAACGACTTGTACTGCTGCTACCACTGCACCACCAACTACAACTCATCCTATAACTCCTGCTACTACAAATAGAACAACAATAACAATAACAACAACAACAACAATAACAACAACAACTACTACTATTACTACTGCAACTACTATTAATATTATGACTACTGCTGCTACTCCTGCTCCTACTACTATAACTACAACAACTAGCACTACTATTACTACTACTACTACTACTACTACTACTATTACAAATACTACTACTACTACGACTACGTCTACTACTGCTCCAACTCCTACTCCTACTACAAATACTACTAATACTCCTCCTCCTAATACTACGACTATTACTATTCATACTCTACCTAAAACCCTTACTACTACAACAACAACAACTACTGCCGCCACCACTTTTCCACCAACTATGACTACTGCTACTACACCTAGTATAACTCTAACTACTACTACTACTACAACTACTATTACTACTATTACTACTACTGCTGCTGCTAGTACTATGGCTACTGCAACTGCTACTACTAATACTACTACTACTATTCCTACTCCAAAAACTGCTACCACTACTACTCCTACTAATTGTACTACAACTACTACAACTCCTACAATAAGTTCAACTCCAACTTCGACTCCTACTACTACTCCTACTCCTACAACTACTAGAACTATAGCTACTACTACTGCAACTACGACTACTACAACTAGTGCTACTACTAATCCCGCTGCAGCTGGCACATCTGCAACTGCTACATCTGCTACTGCTACTACTACAACGACAACTACTGCTATTACTAGTAGTTCCACTACAACCACTACTACCACTACTACTGCTACTACAACAACTCCTCCTCCAACTACAACAACTACTACTACCATTAAAAACCCTACTAGAAATCCTACTCAAACACCTTCTCCTGCTGTTACTACTACTCGCACTCCTACTACTGCTACTACTACTACAACTACAAACCCTACTGCTTCTCCTACTCAAACTCCTACTCCTGCTATTACTACTCTTACTACCACTACAACTACAACAACAAGAACAAACACTACTACTCTTACTATGCTACTACTACTACTACTCGGAACACCCTAACTACTACTACTATTACTGCTAGTACTACTACAAATAGTACTACACCAACTACTACTAATACTACTACTACTACTACTCCCAGTACTACTCCTTCTTCCACACTCCTACTACAACTACTATGACTACTACTACTACTACCACCACTACTACTATTACCACTACTAACATGACTACAACTACTACTTCTACTACTACTATTACCACTACTAACATGACTACTACTACTACTACTCCCACTACTACA
Source organism: Trichopus zeylanicus subsp. travancoricus (assembly GCA_005019695.1). NCBI lineage: Eukaryota > Viridiplantae > Streptophyta > Magnoliopsida > Dioscoreales > Dioscoreaceae > Trichopus > Trichopus zeylanicus. The sequence goes on from RXID01015348.1 coordinate 53,210, forward strand.
GCTACTCCAACTGCCACTACAGCAGCTACTACTTGTACTAATAAAACTACTTGAAACACTCCTACTACAACAACAACAACTACTACTGCTACTGCTACTTGCTACTCCTACTTCAACTATTACTGCAACTACTATTGCAGCTACTACTGCCAAAACTACTATTACAACTACTTCTACTACTACTACTACTGCTACTACTACTTCTACTACTACTACTATTACTACTACTACTACTCCTACTATTACTACTACTACTACTACTACTGCTACTACCGCTTCTGCTACTAGTACAATTGCTCCTATTACTACACCTACAACTAATGGAACTACTACTACTAATAGTAACACTACCAATACTACTACAAGTATGCTACTAAGACTAACGCTCCTACTATTTCTACCACTACAATGACTATAACTTTTCCTACTCCTACTACTACTATTACTCCAGGCACTCCTACGACTTCTACAACTATGACTTCCAACTCCAACTACTACTAATATGACTACTACTACTACTACTACTACTACTATGACTCTGACTACTCTTACTACTACAACTGCTCCTACTACTACTACTACTACAACAACAACAACTCGTACTAATACTATTATTGCTACTATTACTACTACTACTACTACTACTTCTTCTACAACTACTACTACTACCGGTACCCCTACTACTGCAACTATTCCTACAACTAGTAGTAGTGCTACTGTAGCAGTAGCTGATACTACTAGTGCCAATGCTGCTGCTGCTACTACTACTACTGCTACTAATAATAATACTACTACTACTACTACTACTACCATCGTTACTATCACTACTACTACTGCTGCTGCTGCTACTACTACCACTACTATTACTATTAGCACCACTACTACTATTACTACTACCGCTACTACTAGTCCAGCTCCAACTACTATGACTACTACAACTACTATTACCCCTACTACTACTACTACTACTTCTACGACTTTCGCTACTACTATTGCTCCCTCCATTGCTTGTACTACTACTACTGCTACTTCTATTACTACTACTACTATTATTACTACTACTACATCTACTCCTCCACCTCCTCCTCCTACTACTAGTACTACTAGTACCAGTACTACTACTACTACTACTCCTGCTACTACTACTACTACTACTAAGGTGTGCCTACTCCGACTGCTCCTCCACCTCCTCCGCCTACTACTAGTACTACTAGTACCGATTACTACTACTACTACTATTGCTACTACTACTACTACTACTACTGTTGCTACTCCTCCACGTCCTCCTCCTACAACTAGTAGTACTAGTACTAGTACTAGTACTACTACTACTACTACTACTACTACTACTACTACTACAACTACTGGTACTACTGCTACTTCTACCACAACTCCTACTATAACAACTACTACTAAACCTACTACTATTACTATTCCTGCTGTTACTACTACTACTACTACTACTTCTTTGGGTATAATAAATACTACTAAAGCTAATGTTAATACCACAATACGACTTTTATTAATGCTACTATTACTAATATTAACACTAGATCTACTATTACTAATCCCACAACAACTACTAATTTTGCTATTGCTATTGCCACTACTACTGATGCTTCTACTAATGCTAATACTACTACTACTATTGTCATGACTATTGCTGCTAATGCTACTACTATTACTACTTCTACAACTACTATTGCTACTATTACTTATACTATTAGAACTACTACTATTTCTGCTACAACGACTATTGCTAGTACAACTACTATTGATACTACTAGTACTATGAATGTTGTTGCCGCTACGATAGCTACTACCACTACTACTACTAATACTACTACAATTTCTCCTACTACTAGTACTAGTACTACTAGTACTACTACTACTACTTCTTCTTCTTCTACGACTATTATTCCTCCTACTTTAACTTTTGCTACTTCTGCTACCATGACCACTACTACTACAACTGCTACTACTACTACTACAATTGATGCTACTACTATTGCTACAGCTATTATGACTACTACTACTACCACCACTTCCACTACTGCTAATACTACTACAACTACTATTACTACCACTATTGCTACAGGAACTACTACTATAATTACTTCAACTACCACTTCTACTACTACTGTTGCTGCTACAACAACTTCTACTCCTACTGCTATAATTACTACTACTACTACCGCTACTATAATTAATACTATTATAACTACTAATACTGATTCTACTACTACCACAAGCACTACTACTACTATGAGTACTCAAATTTCTAGTACTACTACTACTACTTCTGCAACTACTACTACTACTGCTACACTATTTCTTCTACCATAGCTAGTACTACTACTACTACTTCTGCAACTACTACTACTACTGCTACACTATTTCTTCCACCACAGCTAGTACTACTACTACTACTAATACTTCTTTGACTACTATTACTACTACTACTTCTGTTACTACTGCTACTGCTACTACTACTCGTACTGACAACACTACTAGTAGTAGTACTACTACTATTAGTACTACTACAACAACAACTACTACTACTACTTCTACTGCTACTATTTCACCTTTGGCTACTACTGCTACCATTGCTATGACTACTTTTGCTGCTACTATAGGCAATACATGTAGTAGTAGAAGCAGTAGTGGTAGCAATAGCAGTAGTAGTGGTAGCAGTAGGTGTAGTAGTAGTAGTAGTAGTCGAAGGAGTGGTAGTAGCAAAAGTAGGTGTGGTAGCTATAGTAGTAGCAGTAACAATAGTAGCAGTAGTACCAGTACTAGCGTTAGTAGTAGCAGCAGTAGCAGTAGCTATAGTATTAGATTTAGTTGTAGCAGTAATAGTAGTAGCTATAGTGGTAGTAGTAGTGGTAGCAGCAACAATAGCAGCAATAGAGTAATAGTAGAAGTAGTAGTAGTAGCAGTAGCAATAATTGCAGAAGTAGGAGTAGTAATAGTAGTAGCAGTAGCAGCAGTAATTGCTGTTCTTGTTGTAATGGTAGTGGTAGTATTAGCATCAGTAGTAGTAGTATTAGGAGTAGTTATAGCAGTTGGTGTAGTAGCAATATTAGTAGTAAGAGCGAGAGTAGTAGTTGTCGTATTAGTTTTAACAGCAGCCCTAGTGGTAGAAGTTGTAGTAATAACAATAGTAATAGTAGCAATAGTAGCAGTTGTTGTATCAGGAATAGTAGTAGCAGTAGTAGTCATAGTAATAGTTGTAGTAGTTATTGTACTAGTAGTAGCTATAGTTGTCATAGGATTAGCATTATGAGTAATGGTAGCAGTAGTAGTGGAAGTAGTAGTATAGTAGTAGTAGAAGATTATTAGGGGTAGTCGAAGCTACATAGTATGACTAGTAGTAGGAATGGGAGCAATAATAGTAGTAGTAGCAATAGTAGAAGTAGTTGTAATAGTAGCCATAACAGTAGTAGTATAGTAGTAGTTGTAGAAGTAGTAGTAGTAGTTGTAGTAGTAGCAGTAGTAGCAACAGTAGCAGCAGCAGTAGTAGTTGCAACAACAATAATAGGAGCAGTTACAGCAGTAATAGCTGAAGTAGCAATAGTTGTACTAGTGTTAATAATAGTAGTAGTAGTTGTTGTTGTTGTAGTAGTAGTAGTAGTAGTAGTAGCAGTAGCAGTAGCATTAGTGGAAATAATAGAAGCAGTAGTAGTAGGAGTAGGAGTAGTAGTTGTAGTAGCAGTAGTAGTACAAGCAGTAATATGAGTAGTAGTAGTAGCAGTAGTTGTGGTCGTAGTAGTTGTAGTAGTAGTAGTAATAATATTTATAGTAGTAGTGGAAGTAGCAATCAGAGTATTCCTAGTAGTAGTAGTAGTAGCAGTAGAAGTACTAGTAGCAGTAGCAGTAGTTGTAGTAGTAGAAGAAGTAGTAGTAATGGTAGTAACAATAGTAGTTGTAGTATTTGTAGTAGTAGCAATAGTGGTAGGACTAGGAGTAGTAGTGGGAGTAGTAGAAGTAGGTGTAGTTGTAGGAATTGTAGCAGCAGCAGTAGTGGTAGTAGTAGTGGTTGTAGCAGTGGTAAGAGAAGTCATAGTGGCAGTAGCAGTAGGAGTAGTTGAACTAGTACTGGTAGTAGTGGTAGTAGTCGCAGTAGTGCAATAGTAGCAGCATTAGGAGTAGTAGCAGTAGCTATAGTGTCGTAGCAGTGGAAGTAGTATTACTAGTAATAGTAGTTATAGTGGTTGTAGTAGTAGTAGTGATAGTAGCAATAGTGGTAGTAGTAGTAGTAGTTGTAGTAGTAGTAGTAGTAGTAGTAGCAGAAGTAGCAATAGAAGCAGTAGTAGCTGAAGTTGCGATAGCAGTAGCAATTGTAGCAGTCGTAGTCGTTGTAGTAGTAGTAGTAGTATTGCAGTAGTAGCGGTAGTATCAGTTGCAGTGGTAGCAACAACAACAGTAGTACCAGTAGTTGTTGTTATAGTAGTTATAGGAATAGCAATAGGAGTAGTAGCTATAGTAGTTGTATTAGTAGAAGTAATAGTAGCTGGAGTAGTAGTATAAATTGTAGTATGAGGGGGAGAAGATTGTGTACTAGGAGTAAGCAGCAGTATGAGTAGTTGTAGGAGTAGTCGTAGTAGTGGAAAAAATAGCAGTAGTTGTAGTTGTACTAGTAGTAGTAGTAGCAGCAATAGTAGTAGAAGTAGCTATAGCAATAGCATTAGAAGTTGTAGTAGTAGTTATTGTTGTTGTAGTAGTGGCTATAGTAGTAGTAGTAGTCAATAATAGTTGTAGTTGTAGTAGTAGCTGTAGTCGCAGTAGTGGTAGTAGTAGTAGTAGCAGTTGTTGTAATAGCAGTTATTATTGTACTAGTATGAGTAGTCGTATTAGTAGTTATCGTAAGTGAAGTAGTAGGACTAGTAGTAGTAGTAATAGTAGTAGTAGTAGTAGTAATATTAGCAGTGGTAATGTAGTAGTACTATTAGTAGTATTATTGACAGTAGTAGCAGCTGTAGTAGTTGTAGTAGTAGTTGCAGAAGTTGTAATAGTAGCAGTAGTAGTAGTAGTTGTTGTAGTACTAGAAGTAGTAATAGTAGCAGTAGTAGTTGCAGAAGTAGTAATAGTAGCAGTAGTAGTTGCAGAAGTAGTAATAGTAGCAATAGTAGTACTAGTAGCAGTAGTGGTAGTAGTTATTGTAGCAATAATAGTAGTAGTCGTAGTTTTAATATTAGTAGTAGAAGTAGCAGTACTAGTTAGAGCCATATCAATAGTAGAAGTAGAAGTAGCAGTAGGAGCAGTAGTAGTTGTCGCTATAGTAGTATTGGTTGTAATAATAGCAGTAGTAGAAATAATAGTAGTAGCAGCAGTAATCGTTGTAGTAGTTGTTGTCATAGTAACTATAGTAGAAGTTGCAAAAGCAGAAATTGCAGGAACAATAGTTGTTGTACTTAGAATAGTGGAAGTTGTTGTAGTAGTAGGAGTAGGAGTAGAAGTTGGAGTTGGAGTAGCAGTAGTATACATAGTACTAGTAGTTGTAGTAGCAGTAGCCACAGTACTGGTAGGAGTAGTACTTGTTGTTGTAATAGTAGTAGTAGTATTATTATTATTTGTTGTAGTCCGCGCCACAACCATAGTCGGCAGAAGTAATTATATACGAATGTAGCCAATATGAAGTAGTACCAATAGTAGTATTGTAGTAATAGTAGAAGAAGTAGTAAGCGAGTAGTTGGTAGTAATGAATAATAGCAGCAGTAGTAGTAGCAAAGTTTGTAGTATTAGGAGTTAAAGTATAGTAGTTGTTGTGGTAGTAATAGACGGTAGACAAGTATTCGTCGTTGAAAGTAGTTAAAGTTGTGAAGTAGTTTGTACTAGTCGCCGCAGGCGTAGCAGCCCTACTAGTTCGTCGTGTTAGCCCTCGGTAGTCGTACGCTATTGTAGCGTATTAGTTGTAGTCGGCTAGTAGTAGTGGTGTATTAGATCGTTTGTGTCCATAGTTGTATCATTAGGTAAAGTGTAGTATTAGCAATAATAGTAGGAGAATGTCGTAGGTAGTAGGAGTAGTAGGATAAGTAATAGTAGTATATTTGTAGCAGAGTTTTGTAATTGTAGTGGTAGCAGTAGGTGTAGTCGTAGGATTAGTGGTAATAGTAGAAGTTGTAATAGTTGGAGTTGGAGTTGTAGTAGTAGTAGGAGTAGCAACAGTAGTAGTAGTACTAATACTAGCATTAGTAGTAGTAGCAGTAGTAATAATAGTAGTAGTTGTTGTTATAGTGGTAGTAGCTTTAGCATGAGTAACAGTAGCTGTAGTTGGAGCATTTGTGGCATTAGTTATAGTATTAGTAGTAGTAGAAGAAGTTGCAATAGTAATAGCAGTAGCAATAGTAGTAGTAGTAGTAGTAGGAGTAGGAGTAGTAGTAGGAATACCAATAATAGCAGTAGTAGTAGTAGTCTTTGTAGTAGTTGTTGTTGTAATTATAGTGATAGCAGTATGAGTACTCGTAGGGGTAGTATTAATAGTAGAAGTTGTAATAGAAGGAGTTGGAGTAGTAGTAGTTGTAGATGTAGTAATAGTAGTAGGAGTAGTAGCACTAGTTGTAGTAATAGTAGTAGTAGTTGTTGTTGTTGTTGTAGCAGTAGTAGTATTGTCAGTACTAGTACTAGTAGTATTTGTACTACTACTAGTAGTAGATGTAGTAGCCAAAGTAGTACCAGTAGCAGTAGTAGCAGCAGCAATAGTACTAGTAGTAGAAGTAGTAGTAAAAGTGTAGTAGAAGTAGCAGTGGTTGTAGTTGTTGTAGTAGTAGTAATAGTAGTGTAGTAGTTGTAGCAGTAGCATAAGTAGTAATGGTAGTAGTAGTAGAAGTATTAGAAGCAGTAGCAGTAGTTGTAGAAGAGCGGTAGTAGTAGTGGTAGTAGTCGTAGTAGTAGTAGTAGAAGTAGTAGTAGTAGTAGTAGTAGAAGTAGTAGTAGTAGTAGTAGTAGTAGTCATCGTTGTAGTAGTAGTACCAGCAACCGCAACAACAATAGTAGTTGTAATAGTAGTTGTAGAAATAATAGTAGTAGTAGTGGTAGTTGTAGAAGAACTAGCAGTAGGTGTACTAGGAGTAACAGCAGTAGGAGTAGTATTAGTAGTAATAGTAGTAACTGTAATTGCACTGGTAGTAGTAGGAGTTGTACTAGGATTAGTAGTAGTTGTTGTAGTTGTAGTAGTAAGGGTCGGAGTAGTAGTAGTTGCAGACATAGTAGTAGTAGTAGTTGAAGAAGTAGCAGTAGTAGTAGTAGTAATAATAGTAGTAGTAGTATTGGTAGTAGTAGCTGTAGTAGAATTGGTAGCAGTAGTAGTACTAGTAATAGTAGTTGGAGTAGTAGTAGCTGCAAGAGTAGAAGTAGTAGTAGTAGTTGTTGTTGTTGATGTAGTAGTAGAAATAATAGTAGTAGTAGGAATAGTTGTTGTAGCATTAGTAGAGGTTGAAGCATTAGGAGTTAGTAGTAATTGTAGTATTAGTAGTTGTTGTTGTTGTTGTATTAGTTGGATTAGCAGTTGGAGTTGGAGTAGGAGTTGCAGTAGTATAAGTTGTGCTAGTAGTAGTAGTAGCTATAGTAATAGTAGTAGAAGGAGTAGCAAAAGTACTTGTTGTTGTAGTAGTAGTAGCAATATTATTAGTTGTAGTAGTAGTTGCTGAAGTAGTAGCAGAAGTAGTAGTAGTAGTAGTAGTAGTAGTAGTGTAGTAGTAATAGTAATTGTTCTAGTTGTACTTATAATAGAAGTAGTAGTTGAAGTAGTAGAAGTTATAGTAGTATAGTATTAGTAGCAGCAGTAGCAGCAGCACTAGTAGTAGTAGTAGTAGCAATAGTAGTAGTAGTAGTAAGAGTAGTAGTTGTAGTTGGCGTAGTAGTAGTTGTTGTTGTTGTAGTATTAGCAGTAGTAGTAGTAGTAATAGAGAAGTAGCTGTAGTAGAAGTAATAGTGATATTAGTAGTAGTATTTGCTATAGGAGTAGTAATAGTAGTAGTAGTAGTAGTAGTAAAAGTAGTAGTTGTAATTATAGTAGTAGCGGTAGCAAAAGTCAAAGTAGTAGTTGTAGTAGTAGTTGTTGTTGCTGTAAAAGTAGGAGTTGGCATAGTTGAAGTTGTACATGTAATAGTAATTGTAGTAGTTGTAGCAGTATTAGAAGTAGTAGTAGTAGTAGGACAAGTAGCAGTAGTAGTTGTAATAGTAATAGTAGTAGGGGTAGTATTAGCAGTAGGAGAAGTAGTAGTATTTGTACTAGTATTTGTAGTAGTAGTCACAATGGTTGTAAAAGTAGTAGTTGTAATTGTAGCGGTAGTAGTCGTAGAAGTCATAGGAGTAGTAGTAGTAGTAGTTGTTGTTCTAAAAGTGGGAGTTGGAGTAGTAGTAGTTGTAGATGCAGTACTAGTAGTAGTAGTAGTAGTAGTAGTAGTAGTAGTAGTAGTAGTAGTAGTAGTAAGGAGTAGTAGGAAGTAGTAGTAGTAGTAGTGTTTGCACTAGTACTCGTTGTATAAATACGAGGAGTAGGAGTAGATGTTGTAGCGAAATAGTAGTAGGAGTAGTATAGTGTAGTAGCAACAGTAGTAGTAGTAGAAGTAGTAGTAGCAGCAACAGCAACCGTAGTAGTAGTAGTAGTAGAGAGTAGTAGTAGTACCAGTAGTAGTAGTGTAGTAGCAGTAGCAGTAGTAGAAGTAGTAGCAATAGTAATAGTAGTAGTAGTAGTAGTAGTGGTGGTAGTAGTAGTAGTAGTAGTAGTGGTAGTAGTAGTAGTAGGAGTAGTAGTAGTAGTTGTTGTAGTAGTAGTAGCAGTAGTAGAAGTAGTGTAGTAACAGTAGCAGTAGTAGAAGTAGTAGTAGTAATAGTGGCACTAGAAGTAGAAGCAATCGTAGTCGTAGTAGTAGTAGTAGTAGTAGTAGTAATAGTAGTAGTAGTAGTAGTAGCAGTAGTAGTAGATGTAATAGTAATAGTAGTAGTCAGAGTTATTAGAGTAGTAGTAGTAAATTTAGAAGTCGTAGCAGTAGCAACAACAATAGTCGTACTAGAAATAGTAGTAGTAGTAGTAGTAGAACTTGAAGTTGTAGGTATTGAGTAGCAATATTAGCAGCAGCAGTAATAGTAGTAGTAGTAGTAGAGAAGTAGCAGTAGTAGCAGTAATAGTGATGTTAGTAGTAGTATTTGTATAGCAGTAGTAATAGTAGTTGTAGTTTGTGTAGTAGTTGTAGTAGTAGTAAAAGTAGTTGTTGTAATTGTAGTGGTAGCGGTAGCAGAAGTCATTGTAGTTGTTGTAGTTGTTGTTGTTGTAAAAGTAGGAGTTGGCGTAGTAGAAGTTGTAGATGTAATAGTAGTTGTAGTAGTTGTTGTAGTATTAGAAGTTGTAGTAGTAGTAGGACAAGTAGCAGTAGTAGTTGTAATAATAATAGTAGTAGGGGTATTATTAGAAGTAGGAGTAGCAGTAGTGGTAGTAGTATTCGTAGTAGTAGTAGCAGTGGTTGTAAAAGTGGTAGTTGTAATTGTAGTGGTAGCAGTTGTAGAAGTCGTAGGAGTAGTAGTAGTTGTTGTTGTTCTAAAAGTGGGAGTTGGAGTAGTAGTTGTTGTAGATGCAGTAGTAGTAGTTGTTGTTGTTGTGGTGGTAGTAGTAGTAGTGTTTGTACTAGTACTAGTTGTATTAGTACTAGTAGTAGTAGTAGATGTAGTAGCCGAAGTAGTAGTAGTAGTAGTAGCGAAAGTAGTAGTAGTAGAAATAGTAGTAATAGTAGTAGTAGTAGTAGTAGTAATAGTAGTAGTAGTAGTAGTGTAGTAGTAGTAGTAGTAGTAGTAGTGTAGTAGCAGTAGCAGTAGCAGAAGTAGTAGTAGTAGTAGTAGTAGTAGTAGTGGTGGTGGTGGTGGTTATGGTGGGTGTGGTAGTAGTAGTAGTAGTGATAGTAGTAGTGTAGTAATAGTAGTGGTAGTAGCAGTTGCAGAAGTAGTAGTAGTAGTAGTAGCACTAGAAGTAGAAGTAGTCGTAGTAGTAGTAGTGGTGGTAGTAGTAGCAGCAGTAATAGTAGAAGTAGTAGTAATAGTAGTAGTTAGAGTTATTAGAGTAGTAGTAGTAGTAAAACTAGAAGTAGTAGCAGCAACAACAACAATAGTAGTGCAAGAAATAGTAGTAGCAGTAGTAGTAGAACTAGAAGTTGAAGGTATTGTGTAGCAGTAGTAGCAGTAGTAGAATTAGTAGTAGTTGTAGGAGTTGTAGTAGCAGTAGTCGTACTAGTAGAAGTAGTAGTAATAGTAGTTGTAGTTATTGTTGTTGTAGAAGTAGAAGTTGGAGTAGTAATAGTAATAATATCGGTAGTAGTAGTAGGAGTAGTAGGAGGAGGAGTAATAGTAGTAATAGTATAGGTAGTAGTAGTAGTCGTAGTAGTTTTAGGAGTAGCAGTAGTAGGAGTAGTGGTGGGAGTAGGAGTAGTAGTAGGAGAAGTAGGAGTAGGAGTAGTAGTAGGAGAAGTAGTAGGAGTAGCAGTAGGCATAGTAGTAGGAGTAGTAGTAACAAAAGGAATAGATGTAGTAGTAGTGGTAGCAGGAGGAGGAGATGTAGTAGTAGTTGTGGGAGTAGGAGTAGCAACAGTTGGTGTAGTGGTAGTAGTAGTTGCTACAGGATTAGTAGTAGCAGAAGAAATTGCAGTAATAGTTGTAGTTCTTGTTGTAGTAAGAGTTGTAGTTTTTGTTGTAATAGTAGTACCAGTTGGTGTAGCAGTAGTCATAGTAGGAGTAGGAGTTGGAGTAGCAGTAGGAGTTAAGAGTAGAAGTCGTATTAGTAGTAGTAGTAGCAGCAGTAGTAATAGTAGTAGTATTAGTAGTAGTAGTAGCAGTTGTACTAGTAGTAGTATTAGTAGTAGTAGTAGCAGTATAAGTAGTTGTAGTAGTAGTTGTACTAGTAGTAGAATTAGTAGCAGTTGTTTTAGTAGTTGTACTATTATTAGTAGGAGTAGGAGTAGTTGATGTTGTAGTAGTCGTAATAGTTGTAGTAGTAGAAGTAGTAATGTTACTCAAATTATTGGTAGTAGCAGGAGTGGGAGTAGGAGTAATAGTATTAGTAGCAATAGTAGTATTATTAGCAGCAATAGCAGTTGTAGCAGTTGAAGTAGGTGTAGCAGTTGTAGTAGTAGTAGGGGTAGTAGCAGTTGGAGTAGCAATACTAATGGAAGTAGTAGTAGTAGTAATAGTAGTAATAACAATAGTTGTAGTTGTACAGGAGTAGCTACAGGAGCATCAGAAGCAGCAGCAGTAGTAGCAGTTGAGGTTGTTGCTGTAGTAACTGCCGCACTGTAGCAGTAGTTGTTGTTGTAGTAGTAGTAGTAGTAGTAACAGTAGTTTTTGTAACAAATGTAGTAGTTGTAGTAGAAGTAATTCTAGAAGAAGCATCAGCAGCTATAGTAGTAATAGTAGTTTTAGTAGTAGGAGTAGTAGTAGTTTTAGTAGTAGCAGTAGAAGTAGTAGTAGTAGTTTTACCCCTACCACTTCTACTACAACTGCGAAAACTATTACTACTAATACTACTACTACTTCAACTGCTACTACTGCTACAATTACTTCTAACACTACTATGACTACTACTCTGGCTATTACTACTTCTACTACTTCTCCTAGTACTACCACTATTGCTACTAGTACTACTAGCAGTAATAGTAGTTTTAGTAGTAGTAGCAATTTTACTCCTACTAATGTTACAATTGCGACTAATATTACTGCTGCTACTACAACTGCTGCTACTACTTCTGCTACTACTATTGCTACTTTTTCTTCTAATACTACTACGACTAATACTACAGCTACTGCTACTACTATTGTTGCTCCCACTTCTACCACTACAACTTCTCCTACTTCTACTGCTACTGCTAACACTACTACTGCGACTACCTCTCCTGCTACTGCTATTGCTACTACTACTACAACTGCTACTTCTACGACCACTACTACCAATTCTACTACAACTATTACTGCTATTACTACTACTACTACTAAGACTACTGCTACGACCACTGCTACTATTGCCACTTCTCCAACTACTACCACTACAGCTGCTGCTACTAGTACTTTTACCAATATAGCTACTGCTAGTACCAATACTATTTCTACTACCACTTCCAATAGCACAACTACTACTGCATCTACTATTGGTACTACAACTACTACTACAACCACTATTACTACTATTACTTCCACTACCACTACAACAACAACAACTGCTACTACTACTACTCCTAAAACTATAAGTACTACTGCTACAATTGCATCTACTACTACTAATACTAATATTGCTGCTACTACAACTCTTACTATTTTTACTACTACTGTTGCTACTACGGTTACTACAGCTACTTCTGCTACTACACCTAATACTACTACTACTACTATTACTACTTCTATTGCTACTGCTACAACTACTACTATTGCATCTGCTGCTGCTACTACTAACAATACTACTATTACTATTGCTGGTCCTACTACTTCTACTACTTCTGCTACTATTACTACTATTGCTACTATCACTGCTACTACTACTACTACTCCTACTACCACTACTACTATTTTTACTACTACTGTATTGCTTCTACCACTACTAGAACTACTGCTACTACGTTTGCTACTACCAAAACTGCTTCTACTACAACTACTATTACTACTGCAAATACTACTACTACTACTACTACTAATATTACTACTACTATTACTACTACTACTAGTACTCCTACTATTACAACTACAACTACAATTCCTACCCCTACCACCACAACTACTCCTACTACTACTAAAACTCCTACTCCTACTGCTACTACTACTCCCACTACTAGAACTCCTGCTACAACAACAACAACTACTAACTATTACTACTACTACTACCTCTACTACTACTACTACCACTAAAACTATTAATACTAGTTCTACTACATCTACTATAACTCCTATACTACTCTGATAATAATAACAACTACTACTACTGTTACTAACGCTCCAATTACTACTACTACTGCTTCCACTACCACCACCACTACTACAACTACTACTACCACTCTTCGTATTACTATTACAACAACAACTACTACTACTACTACTACCACCACTACTAATACTACTACTACTACTACTATTACTGCTGATTCAGCTAATACTACTACTACAACTACCACTACTACTACTACTACTACTACTACTACTACTTCTTCTATTACTATTACTACTCCTACTACTGCTAGTACTCATACTACTACTACTCATACTAATCCTACTCCTCCTACAACCCCTACATCTCAAGCCACTACTACTCCTACTACTACTACAACTCTTGCTACTGCTACTATCACGACATCCGCTACTTCTACCACTATAGCTTCGTCTGAAACTACTGCTATTGCTCCTCCTACTACTGCTACTGCTACTAATGCAGCTGCTGCTGCTACTACTACTACTGCTGCTCCTACTACTACTACTGCTGTTACTATTGCTACTACTACTGCTACTATTACTACTATAATAGTAATAATAACAACTATTGCTCCTACTACTACTATTACTATTCTAGCTCTTGCAACTACAACTACTTCTCCTATAGCTTCTCCTACTACTTCTACTATAGCTGCTGCTGCTGCTGCTACTACTACTACTACTACTATTACTACTACTTCTACTACTACTGTTGTTGTTGTTGATGTTGTTGTTGTTGCTGCTGCTTATATTGTCACTGCTACTACTAATGCCACATGTACTACTATTGCCACCACAAATACTACTACTGTTACTACCGCTTTTACTACTAATACTACTACTTCACCTTCTACTACTTCTACTACTACTGCTACTACAACTGCAACTACTAATGCTACTGCTACTACTGCAAATACTACTACTACTATTACTGCTACTACTGTTACTGCAGCTACTACTACTACTATAACTATTACCACTACTAGTACAACAACAACAACAACTACTACTACTACTACTAGTACTAGTACAGCTGCTACTACTACGATTGCTAACACCACTACTACTACTAATACTGCTACTACTATTATTACTACTACTACTCCGACTATGCCCACTACTTCTACTGCTAATACTACTAGTGCGACTACCTCTCCTACTACCGCTATTGCTACTACAACTGCTACAACTGCTACTTTTGTGACTACTACTACTAATTCTTCTACTAATATTACCGCTACTACTACAACTACTACTACGGATATGGCTACTATTACTACTTCTCCAACTACCACCACTACAACTAGTACTAGTATTTTTACTAATACAGCTACTACTACTACTAAACTACTTCTCCTAGCACTCCTACTTGTACAATTACTACTGCATCTACTCTCGCTACTGCAACTGCTACTACCACTGTTACTATTACAACTACTATTACTACCGCTGCCACTACAACTACTACTGCTACTACTACTACTCCTCCTAAAACTATTAATACTACTACTACTACAACTACATCTACTCCTACTACTGCTAACACTGCTATTGTTGCTACTACATCTCTTACTGTTTCTACATCTACTATTGCTACTATGCTATAACTACTACTATTACTACCACCTCTACCACTAGTCTACTAGTACTACTACTACTTCTATTACTGCTGCTACTACCACTACTACTACTGCAACTACTGCTACTACTGCAGCTACTACAACAACTTAAGCTACTACTACTACTACTAGTACTATTTCTACCACAAATGCTACCACTCCAACTTGTTCTCCCACTACTACCACTGCTACTACTACAACTATTACTACTGGTACTACTGCTACTACTTTTTCTACTATTACTGCAGCTTCTACCACTACTACTACTAGTACTAATATAAATACAACTAATACTAGTACAACTACTACTACCACTGCTCATACTACGGCTGCTACTACTATTACGACTACAACAACAATTCCAACCCCTACTGCCACTACAACTCCTGTGATTACTCCTACTACAACTCCTACTACTACTATTACAGCTACTACTCGTACTACTACTCCTACTACCCCTACTGCTACAACTAATACTGCAACAAAAACTTCTACGGCTACTACAACTATTGTTACTACTACTTCTTCTACTACTACTACTACTCAAACTACTGCTGCTAGTACTAGTACTTCTCCTACTACTACCACGACAATAACAACAACAAAAACAACTACTAGTACTACGACCATTACTACTATTACAACTACTAATACTACTACTACTACAACAACAACAAGAAGAAGAAGAACTACTACTACTACTACTACTACTACGACTACGACTACTAATACTACTACTACAACTACTCCTACCATAACTGCTACTCTAGCTAATAATACTACTACTTATACTTCTCCTACTACTACTACTGCTACTCCTAGTACAACTATTACTACTCCAAGAATTGCTTCTCCTACTAATACTACTACTCCTACTTTTGCTACTACTACTGCTACTATTGCTGCTGCTACTACTATTAATACTACTACTAGCACTACTTTCGCTACTGCTACTTCTACAACTACTGCTCCTACTCCTACTACTACTAGTGCATCTGCTATTGCTACTACCGCTACAACAACTACTACTACAAAAACAACAACAATTACTGCTAGTATTGCTATTGTTGCTACTACTACTACTCCTCCTCCTATAACTTCTACTACTACTACTGCTGCTGCTACTACTATTGTTGCTTTTACTACTACCACTACTATTTCTACTACTTCTGCTACTACTAGTACAACCACCACTACTACTACCACCACTACCCCCACTGCAACTTCTACAATTACTGCAACTACTACTACTACTACTACTACTACTTCTACTACTACAACTGCTGCTGCTGTTGCTGCTGTTGCTGTTGTTGTTGTTGCTGCTACTACTACTACTACTACTACTGCTGCTGCTGCTGCTGCTGCTGCTACTCTACTACTACTACTTCTATTGCTTGTACTACTACTACTTAAACTCCAACTACTGCTTTCACTACTACAACTTCTACCCCTTCTATTACTACTGCTATTGCTAGAACTACCACTTCTCATACAACTACTAATACTGCTACTATTGCTACTTCTTCTACTACTAGACCTGCTACTACTACTTTGTCTACTACTACTTCTATTACTACTTCAACTACTACTCCTGCTAATACTACTACTACTTCTGTTGCTAATGCTACTACTCCTACCACTACTAATTCTACTACTACAACTACTACTACTTCTTTTATTTCTACTACTACTCCTACTACTTCTATTGCTACTACTACTGCCGCTACTACTGGTATTACATCTTCTAATACTACTACTACTTCAGTGACTACCGATACTGCTGCAACTGCTGGACCTACAACTATTACCATAGCTACTTCATCTTCCCTGCTACTACTATTACTACTAATACTAATACTTCAACTAGTCCTACTCCTGCATCAACTGTAACTATTGGTACTGCTACTACTACTGCTACAACTACTACAACCACTTCAACTAGTCTTGCTGCTACTATGACTACTACTACAACTATCACTACAACTAGTAGTACTACTACTACTACCACAAAAACTACTACTATTGCGACTACAATTGCTACCACTACTGCAATTACTACTAGCACTACAATGACAACTATTGCTACTACAGCTACTGCTACTACTACAACTACTTATGATACTACAACCATGACTGCTACTATAATTGCTACTACTACTACTACTACAACTACAACTTCAACTACTTGAACTACTATTTTTCCTACTATTGCTACTACAGCTATTGCTAGTACTACAACTAATACTACAATTAATACTACTGCTACCGCTATAACTGCTACTACAACTAGTACTCTTACTATTACTACTACTATTGCTACTATAACTACTACTACTACTACTACTACTACTGCTGCTACTACTACAACTATAATTACTACTACTACTACTCCTGCTGCTGCTATTAATATTACTGCGACTAGTACTACTACTGGCACTATAGCTACAGCTATTACAACTACTACTATTACAATAACTAATACAACTAGTACTACTACAACCATTACCATTAATACTATTACTATTACTACTACTACTACTTTTACTACTGCTACTTCTACTACTACTAGTACTATTACTACTACTGCTACTACTTTTACTTCTACTACTATTACTACTACGACTACTACTATTACTACTATGACTACTACTATTACTACCACTACTACTTCTACTACTACTACTACTATTACTACTGCTGCTACTACTACTACTACAATTGTAATTTTTCCAATAATAGCAACTTCTGCTACATCTCCTACTACTAGTACTTCTCCTACTACTACTAGTGCTACTACTACTTCTGCTACTACTACTACTACTACTGCTATTGCTGCTGCTGCTACTACTACTACTACTACTACTACTATACAACTGCTGATACTACTACTACTACTTCTATTACTACTGCTGCTGCTGCTGCTATTGCTACCACTAAAATGACTACCTATCATACTACTACTATTACTACTACTAATACTACTACAACTACTTTAGCTACTACTACTTCTACTACTGCTACTACAGATGCAACTATTGCTACTTGTACTACTTCTATTGCTACTATAGCTACTACTGCTACTACTACCACTACTACTACTATTGCTACCGCTACTATGATTATTTATCATACTAACTACTACTACAATAACAACAATTACTACTACAACTACTATTTCAACTACTAGCACTCCTATAGCTACTGCTACTACTATTGCTACCACTACTACTGCTGCTACTACTACTATGACTGGTACTAATACTACTACTAATGTTGCTGCCCTTGTTGCAACTGTAACTACAACTACTATTACTACTAATGCTACTACCACTATAACTACTACAACTGCTATAACTATTAATTTGGATACTACTGTTGCTGCTACTACAACTATTACTACTGCTACTACTATTACTACTATTATGCCTACTACTACTGCTACTTCTACTTCTACTAGTATAACTATTGTTGCTGCTGCCGATGATGCTGCTATTCCTACAGCCACTGATGTTGCTGCTTCTATTGCTACTATTACTAACAATGCTACTATTATTGCCACCACTACTGCTATGACTATCAGTATGACTACTACTATGTCTATGAGTGTTGCTGCTACTTCTACTACTACTACAACTACTATTGCTACTACTACTACTACTATAACTATTGCTACTACTGCTGCTGCTGCTGCTGCTACTCCTCCTCCTCCTCCTCCTCCTCCTCCTACTACTACTACTACGGCTACTACTACTACCACTACTAATACTACTATTACTACTGTTACTACTACTACTACCACCACTACTACTATAGCTAATACTACTACTATTGTTACTACTACCACTACTACTACTACTACTACTACTACTACTACTACTACTACTACTACTACTACTACTACTACTACTACTACTACTTCTACTACTACTACTACTGTGGTTACTTCTACTACTGCTACTACTTCTAGTACTACTACTACTACTGATGCTGGTACTGCTACCATTACTACTACTACTATCACTATTGCTGCTAGAACTACTATTACTACTTTAACTGCTACTACTTCTGCTACTACAACTAACCTAACTACTACTAGTAGCAGTAGTAGCAGTACAAGTGGTGATAGTAGTAGTTGTAGTAGCAGAAGTGGTGGCAGTAGCTACAATAATATAGTTGTAGTGGAAGTAGCAGCTGCAGCAACAACCTTTGAATTGTAGTAGTCATAGTAGAAGTAGAAGTTGTAGGTGTAGTAGTAGCAGTAGTGGTAGTCATTGTTGCAATAGTAGTAGTAGTATAAAATACAGTCGTAGTTGAAGTAGTAGTAGTATTAGTAGTAGTAGTACTAGTGGTAGAGGCAGCAGCAGTAGTAGTAGTCATAATAGAAGTTGTAGTAGTATTAATAGAAGTAGTAGTAGTAGTTGTCGTAGTAGTCATGGTAATAGAGGTAGTAGTAGCTATAGTAGCAGTAGCAATAGTAGCAATAGTCGGAGAAGTCAAGTGGTAGCTATAGCAGTAGTAGTAGTAGTAGCAATAGTAGTAGAAGTAGTAGTAGTAGTTGCAGTAGTCGTAGTAATAATAGTTGTGATAGTAGAAGTAGTAGGAGGAGGAGGAGTAGGCGATGAATAGTAGTGGCAATATCAGAAGTAGAAGTAGCAAAAGTAGTTGTAGCAGTAGTACTAGTTGTAGTAGTGGTAGTGGTAGTAGTAGTTACAGTAGTAGTGGTAGTAGTTGGAAAAGTAGTAGTAGTCGGAGAAGAAGAAGAAGAAGTAGTAGCAATAGTAGTAGTAGTAGAAATAGTTGTAGTACCAGTAGAACTCAATGTAGCAGCAGTAGTAGCAATAGTAGTAGTAGTAAGTAATGGCATAGTAGCTATAGTTGTAGTACTAATGGTAGTTATCATTGCGAAAGTAGTAATAGTAGTAGTAGTAGTGTAGTAGTACTAGTAGTAATAGTGTGAGATGGTGTACTAGTAGTAGTATTAGTGTTTGGAGTAGTAGTTGTAGTTGTTGAAGTAGTAGTAGCAGCAATAGCAATAGTAGTAGCAGTAGTAGCAATAGTTGTAGTAGTAGCAGTAGTTGTTGTTGTAGTAGTAGTTGTAGTAGTAATAGTAGCATAGGTGGTAGGAGTAGTAGTAGTGATAGTAGTAGCAATAGTAATAGTAGGAGTAGGAGTAGTAGTTGTCATAGTAGTGGTAGTAATAGTAGTGAAAGTAGTAGTTGTAGTAGTTGTAGTAGTAGTAGCAGCAGTAGTAGTAGTAGCAGTAGCAGTAGAAGGAATAACGGTATTACCAAAAGCAGTAGTAGGAGTAGCTGTAGTAGTAGTGGTTGTAATAATAGTTGCAGTAGTATTAGTAGTAGCAGTAGTAGTTGTAGTAGGAGCAGTAGTAGTATTGATAGCTACAGTAGTGGTAGTTGGAGCAGAAGAAGATGTAGTAGTAGTTGGTGCAGTATTTCTAGCAATAGTATTAGGAGTACCATTTGCGGTAGTAGTTGAAAAAATAGTTGGAGTAGTAGTCGTAGCAGGAGTAGCATTAGTAAAAATAATAGTAGTAGTAGTTGTAGCATGAGTTGTAGTTCTACTAGTAGCAGTAGCAGAAGTAGAAATTATAGTAGTAGTGGTTGTTATAGTAGAAGCAATAGTATCATTAGTAGCGCAGTAGTTGTCTGAGCAACTGCAGTAGTAGCTGTAGTAGTAGTTATTGTAGTGGCATTTGTAGTAGTGGTAGTAGTAGTAGTACCAGTGGCACTAGTTATTGTAGTAGTAGTAGTTGGAGAAGTACCAGTGGTAGTACCAGTAGCAGCAGTAGTAGTGGGAGCAGTAGTAGCAGCAGCAGCAGTAGTAGCTGGAGTAGTAGGGGTAGTAGTAGTAATAGTCATAGTAGTAGTGGTGGTGTTAGTAGTAGTAGTAGTTGTTGTTGTTGTTGTAATAATAATAGTAGTAGTAGTGGTGGTGGTGGTAGTAGTGGTAGTAGTAGAAGTAGCAGCAACAACAGTAGCAGTAGTAGTAATATTTGTTGTTGTAGTAGTAGTAGTAGTTGTTGTTGTTGTTGTTGTTGTTGTAATAGTAGTAGCAATAGCAGCGATAGCAATTGCCGCAGTAGCATTTGCAGTGGTAGTTATTGTAGTAGTAGTAGTAGTTTTAGTAGTTGTAGTTGCAATAGTAGCAATATTAGCAATAGTAGCAATTGAAGCAATAGTAGTAGCAGTAGCAGTTGTTGTAGTGCTAATAGTAGTTTTTGTAGTTGGGGTAGTTGTAATAGTAGTTGTAGCAGTCATAGTAGTAGCTATAGTCATAGTCGTGGTGGTAGCAGGTTGTAACAGTAGTTGTGGTAGTAGAAGATGTAGTCGTGGCATTAGTAAGAGTAGTAGTAGTGGTAGCAGTAGTAGTAGTAATATTGGTTGTAGTAGTAGTAGTAGCAGAAGTAGTAGTTGCAATAGTAGTAGTTATAGTAATAGTAGTAGGAGTAGTAGTACAAGCTGTAGAAGTAGTAGAAGTAGTGGTAGTAGTAGCTATAGTTGCAGTAGTAGCTATAGTTGTTGTCATCGTAGTAGTAGTTATAGGAGTAGTAGTTGTAGAAGTAACTATAGTATTGTAGTATCAGTAATAGCATTAGTACTGGTACCAGAAGTAGCAGTAGTAGCTGTAGCTATAGTTGTAGTAGTAGTAGTAGTTATAGTATAAGTAGCAGTAGTTATAGTAGTAGTAGAAGTAGTTGCAGGCCTAGTATTTGTAGCAGTAGTAGCAGTAGTGGCAGTAGTAGCAGTCGTTGTTGTCATGGAAGAAGGAGCAATAGTAGTAGTAGCAGTTGTAGTAGTAGTAGTAATAGTAATAATGGCAATAGTAGTCCTACTAGTAGCAGTACTACTAGTCGCAGTAGTAGTAGCAGTGGTATTAGTAGTAGTAGCCGCAATAGTAGTAGTAGGAGTAGCAATAGTAGTGGTAGAAGCAACAGCAATTATTACACTAGTAGTAGTAGTAGTATTAGTGTAGTTGTTGTAGTAGTACCAGTATTGGTGTAGTAGTAGATGTAGTAGCTATAGTAGTAGAAGTAGTAGTTGGTGAGGTAGTAGTAGTAGCAGTATTGGTAGTAATGGTTGAAGCTGTAGTAGTAGCATTGGTAGTAGTAGTATTAGTAGTAGTAGCTGTAGTAGTAGTAGTGGCAGCAGTAGTAATAGGAGATTAGTGTTAGCTGTAGCAATTGTAGCAAAAGTAGCAGTAGTTATTATAGTTGCAGTAGAACCAATAGTACAAGCAGCAATAGCAGCAGCCATAGTAGAAGTAGCAATAGCAATAGTTGTTGTAGGAGGAGGAGTAGTAGTAGTAGTGGTAGTAGTAGTAGCTGTTGTAGTAGTAGCATAAGCAGTTTCTGTAATTGCTATAATAGTAGCCACAGTTGTAGTAGTTATAGTAGGTGCAACAGCAATAGTAGTAATAGTAGTGCTAGTAGGAGTACTAGCAGCAGTGGTAGTAGTAGAAGCAGGAGTAGCAGTTGTAGTACTAATAGCAGGAGCAGTAGTAGTAGTTGTCATGACAGTAGCAGCAGATGCTTTAGTAATGGAATTAGTGTGTAGTTGCAGCAGTAGTATTAGTTACAAAATTAGGAGTAGTACTCGTAGTAGCAATAGTAGCATGATTTGCAGTAGTAGCCGTAGTCGTAGTAGCAATAGTATGGGTTGTAGTTATAGTAGCAGCAGTAGTAGTAGCGGTAGTAGAACTAGTAGCAGCAGTAGTAGTAATAGTGGTTCTCGTAGTAGTAGTAGTAGTAGTCGCAGAAGTAGTTGTAGTAGAAGTTGCAATAGTAGTACTACTAGAAGTAATAGAAGTAGTAGTGGCAGTAGAAGGTATAGCTGGACTTGTTGTAGTAGTAGCACTAATAGGAGTAAAAGCGATAGTAGTGGTTGTAATAGGAGTAGTAGTAGTTGCCGTAGTTGTAGTAGTAGTAGTGGTGGCCATAATAGTTATAGCAATAGCAGTAGTAGTAGTCGTAGTAATAGTAGTGGTGGCAGCAGCAATGGTAGCAGTAGCAGTAATAGTGCTAGTAATAGTGGAAGTAGTAGTAATAGCAGGAGAGGTAGTTTTAGTAGTAGCAGACAAAGAAGCTGCAGTATTAGTAGTAGTAGTAGTAGTAGTTGCAGCAGTAGTAGTGGTATTAGTAGTATCAACAACTTTATTAATAGTAATAGTTGCAATCGTAGTAGTAGTAACAGAAGCAGTAGTGGAAGCAGTAGCAATAGTAGTAGGGTTAGCGTTAGTAGTAGCATGACTAGCAGTTGTGGTTATTACTATTACTCTGACTTCTATTACTGCTACTACAACAACTATGGCTACTGCTACCACTACTGCCACTACTGCTACAACGACAACTATTACTACTATATTACTACTGCTATTTCTATTGCCGCTACCACTATGGCTACAACTACAATTGCTACTATTACTGCTTTTACCACTGCTACTACAACTACTATAGCTACTGCTACCACAACGACTACTACTACTACTACAGCTACCGCCACTACTATAGCTACCGCTACTACTACTACTACTCATACTACTACTTCTCACACTACTACTACTACTTCTACTACAACTACTACTACTTCTACAATTACCACAATGTCTGTTACGGCTATGGCTACTGCTACTAATTCTCCTACTACTACTACATTTGTTGCTGCTACTACTTCTACCATTAATAGTAATACTACGACTACTATTACTACTACTGATACTACAACTACTACTAATACTACTGCACTACTACTACTACTCCTAGTACCACAGCTACAACTATGACTACTACTGCTACTACAACTACTAGAATGGCTACTGCTACTAATGTTACTTCTCCTACTACTATAACTATTACTTTTACTACTAGTACTAGTACTACTATTACTACCACTCCTATTGCGACTAGTACTGCTACTACTTCTACTACTACTCCTACTACGACTGCTACTACTGTGACTACTACCACTAATTCTAGTATTACAGCCACTACCACCAGTATTACTACTATGACCACAACTACGACTTCTGCTACTACTAATACTACTCCTACTACCACTACTGCTACTATCACTATTACTTTTACAACTATAGCAACTATAACTACTACAATTACTACCACATCTACTACTACTATTGTAATTACTACTACAACAACTACTACAACTACTGTTACAACTACGACTACAACTGCTACCACTGCTACTACTACCACTGCAACTATGACTACTACTCCTAAAAATTTTAGTACTGCTGCTACAACTACTACAATTGCTTCTACTACTACGAAGAATGCTACTACTGCTACAACTGCTCCTACTATTTCTACTTCTACTATTGCTACTACTACTGCTGCTGCTGCTGCTGCTGCTACTACTACTACTATTATTACTCTTAGTTCCACTACTACTACTACTACTACTAACACTACTACTACAACTACTTCTACTACTACTACTTCTACTACATTTGCTGCTGCTGCTACTACTCCTACTACTACTATAGCTACCAATACCACTTCTACCGCTCCAAATAAAACAACAACTGCTGCTACTGCTGCTACAACTACCACCACTGCAACTACTACTTTTACTACTACTACATTTGCTATGACTACTACTGCCACTACTACTACTACTACAACACCTACTACTACTACCGTTTGTTATAATGGCACTACTACTCCTACTACTACTACAACTGCTACTACTGATATTACTCCTCCTACTACTACTACTATAATTACTGCTACAAACACTACTGCTGCTGTTGCTCCTACTACTACTACTATTACTACTCATACTTTTGTTTGGAGTAGTAGTACTAGTACTATTCGTAGACATAGTAGGCATCGTAGTAGTGGAAGTAATGGTGATAGTAATAGTTATCATAATAGTAGCTGTAGTAATAGTAGTAACAGTAGTAGTAGTAGTAGTAGTAGTAGTAGTAGTAGTAGTAGTAGTAGTAGTAGTAGTAGTAGTAGTAGTAGTAGTCGTGGTAGTAGTAGTTATAGTAGTAGTAGCAGTAGTAGTGGTAGCAGTAGAAGTAGAAGTAGTAGTAGTAGAAGTAGAAGCAGTAGTAGCAATAGTAGTAGTAGCAGTAGCAGTAGTACTAATAGCAATAGTAGTAGCAATAGTTGTAGTCGCAATTGTAGCAAACGTAGCTATTGTGGTAGCTGTAGGAGTAGTAGTTGTTGTTGTATTAGTAGTAGTTATAGTACTAGTAGGAGTAGCATTATAGGTAGTAGAAGTGGGTAGTGGTAGCAGTAGCTGTAGTAATAGTAGTAGTAGCGCTAGAAGTAGCAGCAGCAGCAACAGCAGCAATAGTAGTAGTGGTAGTAGTACTACTAGGTATAGTAATAGAACTAATAGTAGAATTAGTGGTAGTAGTACTACTAGGTGTAGTAGTAGTGGAGTAGTAGTAGTAACCATAATAGTAAAAGTTGTTGGAGGGGTAGCAGTAGTAGCAGTAGAAGTAGTAGTAATAGTAGTAGTAGTCATAGTTGTAGCAGTAGTAACAGAAGTTGTTGTAGTAGTAGTCGTAGAAGTAGTAGTGATAGTAGTTGTTGTTTTTATAGCAGGAGTAGTAGTAGTAGCTGTAGATGTAGTAGAAGTAGTAGTAGTAGTAGTAGGAGAAGTATTATTAGTACCAATAGTAGTAATAGTTTTTCTAGTACTGGTAGTGGTAGTTGTAATAGTTATAACAGTAGTATGAGTAGTAGCAGTAGTATAAGTAGTAGTGGTCGTAGAAATAGTAGTAGCAGTTGTAGTAGTAGTAGTAGTTGGTGATGTAGTACTAGGGGCAGTGGCATTTGTAGCAGTAGCACTTGTAGTTGTAGTAGCAGAAGCAGTAATAGTAGTGATCGTAGTGGCAATAGTAGAAGTAGTAGTAGCAATACAATAGTAGTTGGAGAAGTAGTAGTACTAGTAGTAGCAGAAATCGTCATAGTTGCAGTAGTAGTAGTAGTTATAGCAGCAGTAGTAGCAATAGTAGCATTTGTAGTAGTAGCAGTAGTAGTAGCTGTGGCGGCAGTAATAGCAGTAGTAGAAGTAGCAAAGGCAGCAGCAGCAGCTACAAGAGTAGTTATGGTAGTAGTAGGAGTAATAGTAGTTGGAGTAGTGCTAGTAGTAGTAGTAGTGGTAGTAGTAGTAGAAGTAGTAGTAGTAATAGTAGTAGTAGAAGTAGTAGTAGTAGCAGTATTAATAAGAGTAGTGGTGGTGGTAATAGTGGTAGTAGCAGCGATAGTAGTAGTTGTAGTTTTAGTAGTAGTAGCAACAGTTGTAGCAATAGTAGTAGTTGTTGTAGTAGTAGTGGTAGTTGTAGTTGTAGTAGTAGTTGTAGTAGGAGTAATAGTAGAAGTAGGAGTTGGGGTGGGAGTAGAAGCAGTAGTAGTGGAAGTAAGAGTAGTAGTAGTAGTAGTAGTAGTTCCACTGGTAGTTGTAGGGTTAGTTGGAGAAGTGGTGGTTGTATTAGTTGTAGTAGTAGTAGTTATAACAGTAGTAGTCGTTATTGTTGTTGTTGTAGTAGTTGTTGTTGTAGTAGTAGTAGAAGTAGTATCGGTAGTGGTGCTAGTAGTAGTACAAGTGTTAGAAATAGTAGGAGTAGCAGTAGCAACAGCAGCAGCAGCAGCAGCAGCAGTAGTAGTAGTGATAGTAGTGCTCGTAGGAGTAGTTGTAGCTGTAGCAGCAGTAGTAGTAGAAGTACTTGCAGTGGACATAGGAGTAGGAGCAGCAGTAGTAGTAGGCGTCATGGTGGTGCTCGTAGGAGTAGTAGTAGCTCTAGCAGCAGTAGTAGTAGAAGTAATTGCAGTGGACATAGAGTAGGAGTAGTAGTAGTAGTAGTAGTAGTAGTAGTAGAGTAGCAGTAATTGTAGTAGTAGTTGTAGTAGTAGTAGTAATAGGAGTAGAAGCAGTAGTAGTAGTACTTAGAGCAGTAGTAGTTGTAGTAGTAGTAGTAGGAGTTGTAGTAGAAGTGGTAGTAATAGTATTAGTAGTAGGAGTAGCAGTTGTTGTAGTAGTATTTGTGTTTGTTGTTGTCATTGTAGTAGTAGTCGTAGTAGTAGTTTAGTAGTAGTAGTAGTAGTAGAAGTAGTAGGAGTAGTAGTAGGAGTTGGAGTAGGAGTAGTAGTTGTAGTTGTCGTCGTAATAATATTACTAGTAGTCGTAGTTGCAGTGGTAGTAGTAGCAATGGTTGTAGTAGTGGTGGTTGTATTAGTAGTACTAGTTGTTGTTGTTGAAGTTTTAGTAGTTGTTGTTGTTGTAGTAGTTGTAGTTGTAGTAGTAGTTATTGTTGTAATAGTTGTAGTAGCAGTAGCAGCAACAACAATAGTAGTAGTGTTACTAGTAGTAGTAGTTATTGTTGTAATAGAAGTTGCAGCAGCAGCAGCAGTAGCAGTAGTAGTGGTGCTACTAGTAGTAGTAGTAGTAGTAGGAGTAGTAGTAGTAACAGCAGCAGCAGCCGTAGTAGGTCTAGTAGTTGTAGTAGTTATTGTAGTAATAGTGTACTAGTATTAGTTATAGCAGTTGTAGTGGTAGTAGCAGCAGCAGCTGTAATAGTAGTAGTTGTTGTTGTTGTAGCAGTAGTAGGAATAGAAGTAGTAGTAGTAGTAGTGATAGTAGTATTAGTAGTGATATTAGGAGTAGTAGTAGAAGGAGTGGAAGTAGCGGTAGGAGTTGGAGTAGGTGTAGTAGTAGCTGTAGAAGTGGTAGTAGTAGTAGTAGCAGCAGCAGCAACAAAAGTAGGAGTAGGAGTAGGAGTTGGAATAGGAGCAAGAGTTGGAGTACTAGTAGTGGTAGTGACAGCTGCAGTACTAATAACATTAGTTGTTGTAGTAGTAGTAGTTCAACTAGCAGTAGTAGCAGTAGTAGTAGTATTAGAAGTAGTAGTTGTAGTAGAAGTAGTAGTAGTAGTTGTTGTTGTAGTAGTTATAGCAGTTGTAGTGGTAGTAGTAGCAGTAGCAGTGCAGCAACAGTAATAGTCGTAGTAGTTGTAGTAGTAGTTATAGTAGTAGTGGGAGCAAATGTAGTAGTAGTAGCAATTGTAGTATTAGTAGTAGTAGAAGTAGTAGTAGTAGTAGCAGCAACAGTTGCAGTAGTAATAGTAATAGGAGGAGGAGAGGTAGTAACAGTAGGAGATGTATTAGTAGTAGGAGAAGTCGTAGTAGTGGTAGTAGCTATAATAGTAATAGCAGTATTTGCACCACCAGCAGCAATAGTAGTATCAGAAGTAGTAGTAGTTGTAGTAACAGTAGTAATAGTAGTAATGGTCGTAGCATTACTAGTAGTAGTAGTAGTAGTTGTTGTTGTTGTTGTAGTAGTAGCAGTTGTAGCAGTAATGGAAGGAGCACTAGTGGTAGTAGTAGTAGTAGCAGTAGTAGTAGTAGTAGTTGTAGCAGTAGTAGCAATAACAACAATAGTAGAAGTAGGAGATGGAGTAGTAGTAGTTGTTGTTGCCATTGTAGAAGAAGAAATAGTAGTAGTATTTGTGGTAGTCACTAGGATTAGCAATTGCAGTAATAGTAGAATTAGAAGCCATAGTAGTAGCCGTAGCTATGTAAGTAGCTGTAGCAATAGTAGTAGTAATAGTAGTAGTAGCAGTAGCAATTGTTGTCATAGTGCTAGCAGTAATAGTAGCAGTAGTAGTACTAGCAGCAGCTGCAGAATTACTACTACTACTACTACTTTTGCTCGACTACAACCATTCCTACACCTACTACTACTACCACTTCTCCTACTCCTGCTACTACTACTACCCCTGCTCCTCCTCCTACCACTACTATTACTACAGCTACTACAACTCCTAATCTTGCAGTTGTTGCAGTTGCTACGACAACTTTTACTACTGCTACTGTTGTTGCTGCCGTAGCTACCGCTACTGCTATTGCTGCCGTAGCTACTTCTACTGCTGTTGCTGCCGCAGCTACTGCTACTACTGTTGCTACCCCAGCTACCTCTACTGCTACTACGACTACTACTCCTATTACAACAACTACTAGTATTACTATAACCATAGCTATTACTACCATTACTACTACTACTACTACTACGACGACAACTACTACTACTCCTACTCCTACTACTATTACTACTACTCCTACAACTGCTACTCCTACTACTACTATTACTAATACTATTACTACTACTACTACTACTACTACTACTACTACTACTACTACTACTACTACTACTACTACTACTACTACTACTACGACTACAAAGACAACTACTACTCCTTTACTACTACTACTACTGCTATTGCTGTTTCTACAACTACTACT
Organism: Trichopus zeylanicus subsp. travancoricus; assembly: GCA_005019695.1. NCBI lineage: Eukaryota > Viridiplantae > Streptophyta > Magnoliopsida > Dioscoreales > Dioscoreaceae > Trichopus > Trichopus zeylanicus. The sequence goes on from RXID01015348.1 coordinate 82,052, forward strand.
ACAACTACAACTATTACAATTAATACCACTATTACTACTACTACTACTACAACAACAACAACAACAACAATAACTACTACTACTACTACTATTGCTGCTATTGTTGTTTCCAGAACCACTGCTACAACAACTACTACTATTACTACTATTACTACTACTACAACTACTACATCTACTAGTACAGTTACAACTACTATAGCTATTGCTATTACAACTACTACTCCTTCCGCTACTGCTACTGCTATTACTACTACTACTCATATTACAACTG